>JAEQBH010008296.1:0-93214 GCA_016808115.1 Tetrastigma voinierianum | reverse complement strand
CTATTTGAGCCTAACAAAATTATTTACTGATGTCAACAGAGGTTAAACATTAGTAATTTAGTCATAAGCTAAAATTATTCCAAAATAAGATATATTGAAAGGAAAAATTGCATCTATAACAAATTCATACCACCAATCGTTCATGGTTATTCAAATTTTTATGTAAACAGTTTATAATTGGATTTAATCATTTCGATAATATATCTAAATCCATTATTAGGATTATAACTAAACAGAGGGAATAACATAGTATTATCCTCAATTAATAATAAAATAATTTTTTCGTTACACTGAAAAGGAATTGATGATAGTCCAAATAAGTGTATTTTTTCGGTTTAGTAATATTTTTACATAATTAATCACCATTGGAATGTAACAATTAGTAAGACGATGTTTATTTTGATGGCTGAATTTAGTAAAAAATAACGTAACAATGAGTAAGCTAGTACTTATTTTTTGATATTTGAATATTGTTAAAAATAATTTATTGATATCAATCAGCATATAATATTAATTAATATCAGCATAATACTTATAATTAATACTGAAAAAAGTCGGGTTGATAATTGTATTTTAGAATATAAATATTTCTGTTTTTTAGAATTAAAAAACAAAATAAAGGCATTTTTTTATAAATAATTATTCTTTATTTTATGTTATTTTTTTGAAACGATGTTCTTAAAAATATAAAACAATTATTTTGAGAATATATTTTTTAAATGTTTTGGTTTGTTTTGTGGGAACTATTTCAAAAAATAATTGTATAAATATCAAATATAGCAAACAATAGAAAAATAAAACTAGATTTTTTTTGAAGGATAAAATGCTAGATTTAAAATTACTTTAAAATTAACCTATAATAAGAATTTGTTTGACTTTTATTGGAGCTTTATTTGATGAAATATTACAAAACTTTGTGAAAAATGTTTCAAAACTATTTTCGGTTACAATTCAACACATGCTTAAAAAAATTTAATTTTTTATCTTGAATATAAAACAAACCTCACTTTTGTTTTGAACACTTAAATCTACTCCTTTTAGTAATTTTTTAGTAAATTTTAACTAATTATAAAGGAATAGGGGTGATTTAATTAGAAGATATTTTCAAAACTCAATTTTGGAAAATTTGACCCTTATCGATTTTTAGCTTAATTTTGATAAAAATACCCTTCTCGTTTTCATATAAAAATGAGTATTATTTATACATGAACTTAAAGAAGAACATTTTTATTCAAAATGGATTATTTTTTAAGACATGGAAAAAGTTAGGATCTTTTTGGTTAGAGTTTAAAAAAAAAAGGTTTTTGTTAATGAAAAATAAGAAAAATAAGAAAAACATAAATTACTCTGAATTCAAATAATAAGAACAAAGTTTAGAGAACAATAAAATGATGTTTTCTTATTTTCAAAATATGTTATCAAGAGTAGTTTTGAAAAATAAGAAACAAATGGCATATTTGGTTTTTGTTTTTAAAATATTATTGAGAATAGTTTTTAAAAACATAAAAAACATAATTTTAATATTATCTAAAAATTGTTCATATTTTCTGAATTTAGAGTTTTCTATATTCTCAATAGTTTTCTTGTTATTTTTTTTAGAATAAGAAACAAAATTTTAATATCTTCCTCTAAGAAAACAAAATTTTAATCCCTTTCTTACGGTCCATCCAATACTATTAGAATGGCGTATTTAGGGTTATTTGATTTATTTTGATCAAATATTTAGAAGAAATAACACGAGTGAAAAACAAATGTAACAGACTAATTAGTTGCAGCAGTCGGTGAAGGCACATCACCAGAGTGACGCGCGAAGCGAAAGAGAGGGCGTGGAGAAGAGCATACCAAAGATGCAAGCAAAATTAAAAAAATAAAGCGAATTGGGGGTCAGATCTACCGTAAAAGCCATGAGAGTCTTATCTATAAATAACTACCGATACACACTATCACAACTCGCGCCGTTCTCAGCCCTTCTCTCTCTCTCTTTCTATCCCACTGAGAACCAGTTCCAAATTCTCTCCGATTATATCTCCTTTAGGTACGCTTCTCCACATTAAACCCTTCATTTGGGGTCTTGTTACACCTTACTGCTATAAGCACTTTCTGTTTGAGTAGTTTTGGTGCGAGAGATCTAGTGTGGGGCTCTCTGTTCTTCTTTCATTTCTTGTACTCTTTTTGAAGTACAGATCTGCTTCTGGGTTTTGTAGATCTGGGCTTGGGACTCTGTATTTGATCTAGATCTGATCTGGGTTTGCTTCGGTTTCGTTGTTTGAGGCTGATTTCGGTCTGTTTTTCTTCTTAATCCCGTATTGGGGATCAGTCGACTCGAAATAAAACGTGTTTTGATACCTTTGCTTTGAAAGGAATCTGAAAAATCCAAAACTGCTTGTTTTTGGGTAGTTGTTTTCCTTTGAAGCAAACGTGTATAGGTTTGTTTTAGTACTTTAGAATGCGAATCGGTGTTTTTGTACGCAATCCCAGTCATGTTTTCTAGCTGTTTATTGTTTTTTCTTTGTCCGGTGGGTTGGATCTCAACATTTTCTTTATGAAGAAGTTAAAAAGTGACTTCAATTTTCCAATACTGGGTTTGATTCCATTTTTGTAAAAGAAAAATGGGTTCGATTTGAACGTTGTTTTTCTCGATGATATGAATTTCAAATTCAATTGTTGTTTTTTTTTCTTCATAGAATTGGGTCTGTTTGGATTTTTGTTGTTTGATTTGATGATAACTTGTATGAAGATTTGCAAAGAAATAGAAATATGAACCGAATGAAATTGATGAATTTGTGATGAAACAGAACAATGGCGTCCCACATTGTTGGATACCCTCGCATGGGCCCCAAGAGAGAGCTGAAATTCGCTTTGGAATCATTTTGGGATCACAAGAGCAGCGCCGAGGATTTGCAGAAGGTTGCCGCCGATCTCAGGTCATCCATCTGGAAGCAGATGGCTGATGCCGGAACCAAGTACATTCCCAGCAACACCTTCGCATTCTACGATCAGGTGCTCGACACCACCGCCATGCTCGGCGCCGTCCCACCCAGATACGGCTGGAACGGCGGCGAGATCGAATTCGATGTCTACTTCTCCATGGCCAGAGGAAATGCCTCTGTTCCCGCCATGGAAATGACTAAGTGGTTCGACACCAACTAGTAAGTGATCATCCTCCTCTCATCTCTTTCATTTCTGCATTGAAATAGTGATATTGATTGATACTGAATTGTGGGTTATCTGTGGATCCAGCCATTACATTGTCCCTGAGTTGGGTCCAGATGTGAAGTTCAGCTACGCCTCTCACAAGGCAGTGAAAGAATACCAGGAGGCTAAGGCGGTATGTGATCTTAATCGATTTCCCATTTTTGGTTGAATTATTCATCTACCCAATGAAATTTTATATGTAGGTTGAATTTGTTTTGTTGTTCATGACATTTAGGCTGAAAATTTTAGGAAAATGGAACCGAAAGAAAACCGAGAGGAAAAGTAAAAAGTAGAATGAAAAGAAAAATAAAGTTAAATATGAAATATTATTTTTATTTTCTGTTTCAAATTTATTTTATTTATTTTAACTCATTAATATAAATATTAAATAATTCCAAAATATGTTAGTTCCTAAGTAATTTTATTTATATTTAATGTTCTTTGAGATTCTTTGTAGACAAACAAACATAAGTTTTTTTTATTTCATTCTTAGTACTTTCCAGGAACCAAATACAAAATACTACCTTACATATTCAAAATGGATACATTGAAACCCAAAACTTTGGGCCCATTACATCTGCAATACTCTATTGTTTGACCAGGATATGTTCCATGTTGGCAATCTGATAACTCCTTGATTCCTCCTCTAGGATTTATGATTTATGGTTGGTACTGTCTGAGATTGATCTTTGTTGGTGGGGAGGGTGTTTCATTTGGGTGTCCTTTGGACCCATTATTTTATTTATTTATTTTGATTGGTGCTGTACACCTGTATGGTTGGTGGTTGGAAAATTTGAGGCAATTTTAATTTACTGATTTCTTTAATTTATGATTTGCAAATACCCCAAGTTTTAATTATATTTGATTCAATTTTAATTATATTTGATTTTTTATTTTCCATGATAAACCAAACGAGAGGAAATGATTTTTTAGCATTTTTTTTAATTGTTTTTAGCATTTTGTAATATCTCTATTTTCTCCCATGCAGCTTGGAGTAGACACTGTACCAGTTTTTGTTGGTCCTGTTTCCTACTTGTTGCTATCAAAACCTGCAAAGGGTGTTGAGAAATCCTTTTCTCTTCTCTCCCTCCTTGATAAAATCCTTCCAGTCTACAAGTAAGGAGTCAAACTTTTTTTCTTGGGTATGGTTGATTGTTGTTTCCTGATGTATGCATCTAACATTTGTAACAACATCTCTGCAGGGAAGTTATTGCTGAGCTAAAGGCTGCTGGTGCTTCCTGGATTCAGTTTGATGAACCCACCCTTGTGATGGATCTTGATGCTCACCAGTTGCAAGCATTCACTCAGGCCTACTCCGAGCTTGAAGCATCTTGCTCTGGCTTGAATGTTATTGTCGAGACTTACTTTGCTGATGTTCCTGCTGAAGCATTCAAGACCCTCATTTCCTTGAAGGGTGTTACCGGTTTTGGGTTTGACTTGGTTCGTGGAACCAAGACCCTTCATTTGATCAAGGGTGGATTCCCTACCGGAAAGTACCTTTTTGCTGGATTGGTTGATGGGAGGAACATTTGGGCAAATGATCTTGTTGCATCTCTTAGTGTTCTACAGGAGCTTGAGAGCATTGTGGGCAAGGGTATTATTCTTTTTCACATTATCTTGTGATTATTCCTGTGATATGGAAGTGAATGATTTCCTTTATCCAAGTTGATTTATGTTAAACTGATGTTCTTGTTGTGTAGACAAACTTGTGGTCTCCACCTCCTGCTCTCTTCTCCACACTGCCGTTGATCTAGTCAATGAGCCTAAGCTAGACCAAGAAATTAAATCATGGCTTGCATTTGCTGCCCAGAAGGTTGTTGAAGTGAATGCCTTGGCCAAGGCTTTGGCTGGTAACAAAGATGAGGTATCCTTTGTTCTTGTTCTTTAATTGCAGTATCATAAAATTTAGATGATAAATCTGTTTTCACATGGGAAACATTTTAGCTTATCTGAGTTGGTTTGGAGTTTCATCCACACTAGTTTCCTTCTCAAGTCTGTTTAGTTATACCTTTTGTTCATATGAACACTGCATCACTCATTGATAATGGTTATTTGCAGGCATTCTTCTCTGCCAATACTGCTGCTCAGGCTTCAAGGAAGTCCTCCCCGAGAGTGACTAATGAGGCTGTCCAAAAGGCCGTAAGTACTCTTGTGAACTCATTTAATGATTTATGCCTTCCCAGCAATTTTATTTCAGAAACTAGTTTTACTTACCCGAAACTTGCTGTTCTTGCTCTTTCAGGCTGCTGCTTTGAGGGGCTCTGATCACCGCCGTGCTACTGATGTGAGTACTAGACTGGATGCTCAGCAGAAGAAGCTTAAACTTCCTGTCCTGCCAACCACCACCATTGGGTCTTTTCCTCAAACCATGAATCTCAGGAGAGTTCGTCGTGAATACAAGGCTAAAAAGTGAGTCTTATTTGATAGTTCTCCTTGTTTTGCTGTCTTAGAAATCGATTTGGACATTTCTTTATCCTATGTGCCCCCATTAAACCTTTTTTTTCTTCTTTTAGGATCTCTGAGGAGGAATATGTGAAGTCTATCAAGGAAGAAATCAACAAGGTTGTCAAGCTGCAGGAAGAGCTTGATATTGATGTTCTTGTCCATGGTGAACCTGAGGTGAGCTCCTCTCTATGGATCTAGCTTGGGTTTTTAAGATTCAAATTCCTTGTTTTTCTATTGAAAGAACGAAGGCTTTAATTCTGTTCGACGGTTTTGGATGTTGTTTTCTTAATATAGAGGAACGATATGGTTGAGTACTTTGGAGAGCAGTTGTCTGGTTTTGCCTTCACTGCCAATGGATGGGTGCAATCCTATGGATCTCGCTGCGTGAAGCCACCAATCATCTTTGGTGATGTGAGCCGACCCAAGCCAATGACCGTCTTCTGGTCCACCATGGCTCAGAGCATGACCGATCGCCCCATGAAGGGAATGCTCACCGGCCCTGTTACTATTTTGAACTGGTCCTTTGTGAGAAATGATCAGCCCAGGTATTATTACCATAAAAGTTTCATAAAAAGCATATTAAGAAAAGTATGCAACTCTCTGAAATTAATGATATGCTTTAACATATATAATCCGTATGGCTTCTTTTCAGATTTGAAACCTGCTACCAGATTGCTTTGGCCATCAAGGACGAAGTCGAGGATCTCGAGAAGGCCGGAATTACTGTCATCCAAATCGATGAGGCTGCTTTGAGAGAAGGTTTGCCTCTTAGGAAATCTGAGCATGCTTTCTACTTGGATTGGGCTGTCCACTCCTTCAGAATCACTAACTGCGGCGTCCAAGACACTACCCAGGTTCTTCTTGTTCTTTCTTCTCCACTGAAAAATTCTTTCATTTATTTCCCATTTCTCTATCCCCAGGAATCAGGATCGCCAACCAACTCAGTGTATACTAATAATAATAATAATGATAATGACAGATTCACACCCACATGTGCTACTCTAACTTCAATGACATTATCCACTCCATCATCAACATGGATGCCGATGTGATCACAATTGAGAACTCCCGTTCCGACGAGAAGCTCCTTTCAGTGTTCCGTGAGGGAGTGAAGTACGGTGCAGGAATCGGGCCTGGTGTTTACGACATCCACTCCCCCAGAATACCGTCGACAGAAGAGATTGCTGACAGAATCAACAAGATGCTTGCAGTTCTTGAGACTAACATCTTGTGGGTGAACCCTGACTGTGGTCTGAAAACCCGCAAATACACCGAAGTGAAGCCAGCGCTGAAGAACATGGTTGCGGCCGCCAAGCTCCTCCGCACTGAGCTTGCCAGTGCCAAGTGAAGGGGATGGAAATTGGAAGTGAAGGTCGACTCTACTCTACAATCCATTGATTTTTACGACAATCAAGCAAACACAAAAAAAAAAAAACGAAAAAAAAAAAAGAAAAGAAAAAAGAAATGGTTTTTAGTGTCTTAATTAATAATTGTGGCTGGTTGATGATGGAATATTTTTAGTAGGAGGCGTAAAATGCTATATAATCTTGTGGGCATCTTCTTTCTTCTTTGTTTCAAGACTTTTTCTTTCTCTTTATTTCTTAATATTTTGTATTTTTGTGGCTTTGCCTTGGAAGTTTTATTTTGATGTACCTCAACGGATTACTACTAGAAGTAAGACATGTTGAATTTTTGTTTCTCATTTTAGATGTTGCATGTTGGGTGGGATATGTCAATACACTTGGTTTGCATGTACTTCGATTTAAGGGGACTAATGTTATATACAAATGGATATTTGTATCAAATAGCTTAGAAAGCTCACAAGAAATGGATGGGTACTTAATAACAATTGGTTGACATAAAAGAGATGTTAAGAGCGTCTACAGCGAGTGGAAGCAACGAAAAATAGATGTTGAGCAGCTTCGTTTTTCGGAGTGGAGCGTCAGTGAAGCAAAGTTTGAGTGAGCAGTTCTCCTGTCGATATTTGGTGATATTATTTAGGAGTATTCATAACTTGATAATCAGTATATGATGGAAATTTCATTTGGGTATGTAGTGATATAGATGAATGAATGGTATATGATGTAATTATTAAGAAAGAGAAAAGGAGTAAAGTGGAATAGATTTAGGATAAACTAAAGTTTTTGAATCTTCTTTATTAGATCTTTACCATTAGTCTTAAACTAAATCTCAAAAAATTGTTTTTTGAAGTAAAATATAGCTTTAAATATTGGTCTTTTTTGCTAAATGATGGAGATGCTCTATACCAATTGAGTGTTTACAATTACTTCCTTAGGCCACCTGTCTAAAGGTTAATTTATGGCTAAATCTTGTCATTAATTAAATCATCAATTTGTTCACTATCTTGCCGCATCACTTCCTATTATTGGTTCCTTTAAAACACAATCTAAATATTAATCTATGCCTACTAATTCTAAAATAATTTAGGGCCATTGCAGAAAGATGGACAGCAAAGAAGTGCAGTGCGATACTCTAAAAGCTTTGGTATGCCAAAAATTGAAAGAAGTTTGGTTTAGAGTTTTAGGGTGTGGAGTTACGTACATTAGCTCATTGATGAACTCATCTTATCCTTGTTACTATCAAAGCATTCTATAAGTTACCATTTGATCGTCTCTTCCAAAGGGAAAAAGGGACAATTAACGTATTTCCCCAAATTATTACCCTAAAGTGAATAATACAACATAATACTACACTTGTTAAGAATTGGGCGAGGTATAGAGAAGGGACCATGTTTGAATTTCCATGTAAACAAAATGCTACAACTTTATAATACCACCGGTTAAGGGTTAGGAGGGACATGGTGAAGGGACTATGTTCGAGTTTCTATAAGAACAAAATTCTACAACTTTGTAATACAAAAATGAATAGATGTAAAAAAAAAAAGATTATAAAATCTTTGATTCCACTTTTTCATAATATCTTTAATGACTAAAATAAGGGAGTGCTTGGTTGAGTTGATTGAGGGAGCTGATAGTTGATTCAACCATAATTAGCTCTTATAACTTGTTTGGTATTGACTCCTAAACAACTCATGATGGGAAAAAGAGCTACAAATTGTAGCTTATTTTGATCTGCTGATATTAAAATATCAAAATTCCACTTTATATCTCTCTATCATGTCTCATATATGTAAGTTAACCTTCAATAAGTTACTTTTAATCAATTACTTTATCAAGCAGTAATTTATAAGCATCTACTATCTATCAACTAATCGAAACAGATCTTAATCATTTTTAGATTTTTTTTTTAATATTTGTGATTTTTTTATAAGTACACAATTTTGTTCCCATTGGAACTTGAACCTGCTCATCTCCCCTCCTTATGCTCACCCTAGCCCTTAATATTGACAAATCTTCACCTTTTAATTCTCAATCTTTTACCAAATTGATCAAAATTTTAAGAACTTATGATTAGGTAATTTTTAATTATTAGGTAATTTTTACCTAATTTATTTATATGGTAATTTTTACCTTGTTTAAACAATTTGTTCTTAAATGAATGGATTGATAATTTTCTTTCTTATTAACTTATGTAGGATACATTACAATATAATTGTAAATGAAGAATAAAATATACAAAAAATTGAAATTTAGGATGAACAGTAGTAGGAGCAATCATTAACTTTGTCAATACATTTTTATTTATCTATTTGTATTATAACCCCTTGACACTTTTCACAGTTCCATTTATAATAATAACATGTTATTATGGCATGTTATAATAAAAAATAGCTTCATATCAATATTTTTTAAATCAAATTTCGTGATTTTTTTTTATTATTATTGAAATTTCCATGTATATAATTTTATCACCAAGAACATTTGGATTAAATCACCTCATTCTCAATTTCTTTCGGCTGTTAAGATTCTTCTTCTTGAAAAAATAAATCTTTAATTACCTTTGCATAATATAACTGTGTGATTATTGTTGAGACATATTTATAAAATGAATTTTATTTTAAGAGACTATTTCCAGTAATTTGAATTCATCACGAAAAAGACATGAACCATTAACCTAGCATGAGGTGATTTCATGTTTTTAATATGATAATTTTATATTTTCACCCTTTTACTTCTTGTATTTTGATTAAACATGTAAGTTGTAGAGAAGAGTTTCTCCTTCCATGAGCTTTATCATAAAATGAAAACAAAAACAAATTGACCATTAGAGATGGAGGGAGGAAATTAAATATATGGAATGTCCACTAAGCCACGTTCTTCGTACCCGTTTATCCCTGTTACTTTCCTTTCACATTAAATCGTATATTATTGTTTTCTGAAACATATTTATAAAGAAAAATAATTTATATATTTATAAATATATTAATAATTTTAAAGATAAGAAAATATTTTCTGAGATTTATCCACTTTCTGTTTTCATTAATAATTTTAAAGATATTAAAAAATTTTCTAAGATTTCATCCAAATTTGCTTTTATTATTTTGTCAAGATATCACACATTTCAATAGCGTGGGAGATTTTGTTTATATCCCTTTATTTATGTGTAAATTTTTAATAATAAGGAATCTGTACATTCCAAATTCGTATTTTGTTGAAATAATCGGCTGTAGATGTGAATATTCTATAAATACTTTTTTTTGACAGAAATTCTATAAATACTTTATTTTGTCTATTTAAAATTAAATAATATTTTTGTAAAGTAGCCACCATAATTATAAGATGTACTGTATCAAAAAGCCAATTATAATTTGTAAATATACATAAATCATCTTCATATAAATAAAAATAATTCTAAGAGAAATTATTCTCAAACTTTTATTTCAATAACAAATATTTTAATATTTGAGTTCCTTCAAGGTCACTAAAGGTTTATCCGATCTTTTAACTTCAGAACCTGTGTGATTAATTAAGGAGTATGGCCCGCACATCCATGATTATAAAAAAAATATTTGATTTAAAAACCTAAAATAACCAAAAAATTGTAAATTTTACCCTCTTAATATCTTTATTGAAAAATAACTCATTTTTGACCAAAATTTTTTTTTTTCCTTTGTCATTTTATGTATTTACAGATTATTTTCAAAGGAAACTTTTTATCCAAAGTGAGATTATACATTAATGGGTTAGATTTCCATTCAAAATTTAAAGCGTCTTTTAATAAAAAAATCCTTTCCAATAATCAATCTTTATAAGATATAAAAGCATTACTCTAATGAGGCCATGGCTGTATTAGAACCAAACACTTGCAATGTCTTACTCTTCTCCTCCATCCATTAATGTCTCTCTAATCAAAGCTCCTCCTCAAACTCAACACAACCAGTTACACATAGGAAATTTAGTTCCATACTCTTTGTATTTGTTATGATCCCGTGGGGAATTAGTTTTGTCCTTTATTTGTATATTATATTTGTTGGGTGTGTCGAAAGTCACACGTTGGTTAGAAGCAAAGAGGATGATGAGTTAATATGTATGAACAATTTCTAATTTGCATGAGGCCTTTTGGATAGATATATCATACCGATATGGAGAAGGATGAGCCGGATACAAGCTTATCTTATGGGTTGATGTCGAACAAAATGATGTGATGAGTCCTTAACAAAAGGTGGAGCACAAAAACAAAACCATGAAGGTGAAGAAGGATGAGCCCATAAGTTTCATAACAATATTTTGTAAAAAATAATAGTTTCTTATCAATATTTTTGAAATAAAATTTCATGATTTATTATTATTGTAAAATTTCCTTTATCAATATTTATTTTATAAAATTGTTAGTTTATTTTTTTATCACCAAAGAATATTTGGACCAAAAATATCTCATTCTAAATTTCTTTCAAATTATGCAATTAAAATTATTCTTCCATTTTTTTTTAATTCACTATGCATACTATAACTGACTCTAATGATTATGAAACATATATAGCCCTTTCTTTTAGTATTTTCAATATTAAATTTATACGTTGCAAATACTTTCAAAAGAAAACCCAAAAAAGAAAAAGAAAAATAAATTGACCATCTTGGGAACATGTTTGAACACATTGTTGGCCGCACCATGTTGAGGACTAGAGGGACTATCGAAGAAAAGTCTTGACACGTTTGAAAACAGTGTCTTCTCATAGACTAGCTTTAGGACAGTCCGTCTAGAGCTTTAAATCCCTCGGTTGGCCATTCTACCATATATGATAAGTTCGTTACGAATAAGTATTTGAAGGTGGAAAATATGTAAGATAGATATTTATCAACGGATTTCCCAGCTTCCAAATCTCTCATTTCTCCGAAGGTTAATCTTTGATAAGGAGGAAAAAATTTTATCCCTAAAATTAAGATATTTTGTTCCTAAAATTAAGGGAAGATTGACGAACCATGCCTTATAAATCGGGAATATCTCCCGGTAAAGTATGAAAAGCTATTACATTGTCTTCTTTTCACTCTTTTGTTGACTTAATGACGAAGGGGTAGTCGTATCGCGGAATCATATAGCTTTTTGCGAGGTTAAAAGTGTCTTTGTTGAAACCCTGAAGGATCCGGCCCGATCAGGTGCAACGCATGTAGGCCGTGGAGGGAAATCAAAGACCATTTGAATTATTGATTCATCCCAATTACTTCCCTTTTTATAATTGTCTCCTATATTTGCTATTATGTATAACATAATCCTTTTAATGTAGTGAATGTTGACATCCTAATCCGTTGAACCTATACAAGTTTGAGTATATGATAAATCACCTTTTTTTCATATGAGATGAGATCCCTAATTAGTCCAAAAACGTTTGAGGTGTATTTGTAAGTGTTTTATTTTGTTCATTTACAAATTAGTATAACGCATTGTTTATTTCAACAATTTGATCTTTATATAATATTAAAGCATTACACTAATGAGACTATGGCTGAATATTCACTCATTTTTCTCCATTAATGTCTCTTTTCTTTCGAAGTATTTGTTAAAGATCTCACGGGTGTTATTGATGGAGTCTAACCTTTCCCTCCTCCTATTCTCAAAGTAAGTAAACAACCTATAAAATGAATCATGAAGCATTTAATTACTACATAGACTTGTCCTTATTCTTAGGATGGTTAAAGTCTTAAATGTGAAACATTCAGGTAAGTAATTGCAATTGGTTGGCTTAAAGAGATGCCAAGGCCTATTACTTAAACTAGTTGAGTGTCTCTTACAATTGCCTCCTTAAGCCACTTGTTCTAACCCCTTTTTATTCTATGTAGACAAATTACCTGATTCTGATTATAAAAGTTGATTTCTAACTAAATCTGTCATTAATAAAATTGCCTGATTTTTAATCTTGTCAAAGTTTACAAATGTCCCATAGGTTAGAATTAAGAAATTGAGTATGTAACATGAACCTTGCATCAATTGGTATGAAGCCTTTTAGGAGAAAAGCCTAAACACAAAACCATGAGGGCTTAGGCCTAAAGTGAACAATATATTATACTGATGTGGATGGGTCCATAAGGTTTCTCAACAAAACACAATCAAAACATTAATCTATGTTTTGAAAGAAATTAGTAATGTTAAAAAGAAATTAGATCAAGTTCCAAAAAATTAAAGAAAAAAAAAAGGAAATTAAATCCATTACTCAAAAAAAAGTACACAAACCAAAGAGGATATATTCTCTTAAACCAAAAGTAGAAATAAGAGTAAAGATGTTCAGTTTAGAGTTCATATGTAAGGAGTTAAACTAGTTCTTATGTATCAAATTAAGCACTTTAAAAGCTACCATTTGATGGTCTCTTCCCATTTCCTATGTGCTACAGAGAGAATTTTGAGGTCACATTTTCCATCCCATAAAAGGAAAAAAAAAAAAAGAAGGAACAATGAATGCTTCCATACAAATAAATAATTATGTGTAGTAAGCCTACGCTTCCATTATAGTTTTACTCTTTATATATCAAGCCTACTTGTTTGTTTATATATGCATAGTAATTAATATAAAGATCATATTTCATGATTTTTGTGTGGTAGTACAAGCATAATAATAATTTTATAACATTAATATTTTTATTATCAAGAACATTTGGATCAAAATAGATTATTCTCATTTTCTTTCATACTATATATTTAAAATTCTTTTCTTCCAAAAAGAGGAAAACAAATCTTTAATTCCCTATTCGCAATATAACTTGGTGAAATTATTGTTGAAACACAATAAACAAATGGATTTTACTTTACATGACTATATTTCTAGCGACTTAACTTTTATCACCAAGAAGACATGAAGCATTAATCTATTATGAGTGGATTTCATGTTTTTAATATGAAATTTTTATATTTTTACCCCCTTTTTATCCAATTTGATTAAACTTGTAGGTTTTAGAGACGAGTTTCTTTATTTCATAAGGTTAATTGAAAAATAAAAATAAAAGTAACTCATTTGAAATAGTGGAGGAAACTAAAAGATTGCTGATTGAATGCCTTGTCTTGAAATGTTGGGTACTATCCCCGAGCCATTTGATAAAGATAAGTCATTTGAAATGCTGCCATTGTAACCATCAATTACAGATCAAAACTGTTTCTCTTAATGCTCTAGACCACCTGCCCGACAGCTAAAATTACTTTTTTTTTGACAGAAATTCTATAAATACTTTATTTTGTCTATTTAGGAATTAATCCAATATTTTTGTAAAGTAGCCACCGTAATTATAAGATGTACTGTATCAAAAAGCCAATTATAATTTGTAAATATACATAAATCATCTTCATATCAATAAAAATAATTTTAAGAGAAATTATTCTCAAACTTTTATTTCAATAACAAATATTTTATTATTTAAGTCTCTTCAGGGTCACTAAAAGATTACATATCCTTAACTTCAGAGTTCGGATCCTAGGTGATTAATCAAGGTGTGTGGCATGCACATCCATAATTATAAAAAAAAAAATTTGATTAAAAAACCTAAAATAACCCAAAAATTGTAAAATTTACCCTCTTAATATCTTTATTGAAAAATTGCTCATTATTGACAAAAAAAAAAAAAATTCATTTGTCATTTTATGTATTTACAGATTACTTTTCCAAGAAAACTTTTATTTATTTATCAAAATAAGGTTATGCATTAATGGAAGGTTAGATTTTCAAAATTCAAAATTTAAAGCGTCTTTTAATAAAAAAATCCTTTCAATAATCCAATCTTTAAAAGATATAAAAGCATTACTCTAATGAGACCATGGCTGTATTAGAACCAAACATCTGCAAATATCCTTCTCCATATCCTCCATCCATTAATGTCTCTAATCAAATATCCTCCTCAAACTCAACACAACCAGTTACGCATAATAAGAAATTCAGTCCCATACTATTTGTATTTGTTATGATCTCGTGGGAATTAGTTTTGTCCTTCATTTGTATATTATATCTTTCAAGTGTGAGTCAAAAGTCTCATATCGATTAGAAACCAGAGGATGATGAATTAATAAGTATGAACAATATCTAATTTGTATGAGGCTTTATGGATAGAGCCCAAAAATAAAAACCATGAGGGCCTCAGGTCCAAAGTGGACAATATATCATACCAATATGGAGATGGATGAGCCCCTGGTAGGTGCAAATGGTGTTGTAAACAATAGTTTTTCAAAAAAGGTGTTGTCCTACATGGAAAAAAGACAAGAGTCTTTGTTGGGTTTATAAACTAAAACCCAATTATCGGCTTGTACATGACTTGAGAAGAGGGGTGTCCTTGCGCGCATAAGAAATCGGGCCCAATTTCAGTGCAAACGTGTGAATAATCCCGAGACACATTCAGTTTTGCTCAAAACCAGTTTTTTTTTTTGTTTGCCTAAATAAAAACCTTCGTTTTTGAGTATTCAAAATCAAAACGATTCGAGTCATAAAATCACAGGAAATTCTAACGGTTGATTTTGAATTCAAATTCTAAACAATTAATTTTTATTTGTCCATAAGTTTTTGAATTAAATCTTATTCTTAATGGCCATAACGGTTTTGAATTCAATCTTATTCTTAATGGCCATAACGGTTGAAATACGATTCTCATTTTCATCTCCACATGCAACTTCATTTTCATCTCCACTTGTAACTTGGAATTACTGCTCCTCTCCGTTGTTCCTGTTACAAAGTTCATCTTTGAAGAACTGTTATATCCTGGGGAATAAAATTCCTAAGGACAGTGTTTAAAACACGCTTCAATTTACCGATACTTCTACAAATTCTGCTTTTGTTGCATTCCTTAGGCATCTCTAGGTTTCGCTGCTATTTCCTCCAAATTCTACTGCTGCTGCATTCCGCCATATCAGTCAAGGTTGTAATAGGTTGTGCTTCACATAAGACGTATGTTCCAATGTAGTGAAAGATAAGAAGTCGATGAAGCTTTGTTTTAGGAAAGGATTGTTAAGTTTGCACATAAAGTCCCACATCTATTAGAAATAAAGAGAATCATGAGTTAATAAATATGAACAATATTCAATTTGTAACCGATGGGTTAGCCTAGAAAAAAAGGCGCCATAGTCAACTCGTATTGTCATGAGGTAGAGGTAGCATTTGTCGCACAATCCATTGTCTCCAAGGGGATGGGAAGGCATGGGTGAGATTGGATAGCTTGGATCAAGCCTCCTAGAGGATGGATGAGGGGATGGGAAGGCATGGGTGGGATTAGATGTAAAACCAGGGTAAATTTGAATTTTCAAAAATGGCTTAAGCTTGATGAAATTGTAGTTCTGATTATAGGTTGCAAATCTGGAATTTTTCTAGATCTTAGATGATGAAACGGACCTCACGGTTGGATTCGTCTCACGAAATCTAGTTACCAAGATAAATTTTGTTGAATTCCGAGACAATCGAATTTTCATGATTTTAGGGGTGTCGGGCGTCTAGTTGACCCCAAAAACTGGATTTTAAGAAAAAAAAATTGAAAGTGGAAAATAAATTAAGTAAAGTTCATTTAAAATAAATTGAACTTGAACCGAGATGAAATAAATTGTTTCGGGATGGAAACAAATCCGAATAGGCTGCAGACAAGTGGTGTAACGTGAGCCACTCACTTAAGTTTAAGTGAGGGACTTGGGACAAAAGGGAGATGACAGTTTCTACTGGAGAAAAAAAGAAACGTGAGAGAGAGAAAAGAAGGAGAGAAAGAAAGAGAGCATTCCAACCTTCTTTCTCCGATCCTCGGAGTTTCGCCGATTAGAATTCGTCGAGACAAGAGTGAAAGTTCATATACTCCACGAGGGCTACGCGTGGGTACCAAAAAGGAGGGATTTCACCAAAGATCTAAGCGAGTAGATTTCGGGAAATCAAATTTTTTGGGATTAGGAGGTGTTCTTGAGACCTCCTTCGGTTCTACTACGCTCATAGAGGTAGGGATTCTTCCTACTTTGATTTATTTTCCGCTCTAAGGGCTGTTTGGTTGTGTTTTTTGCCCTAAGGACTGTTTGGGTTAAAAAAATCGGTTATAGCTCCTTAGAGTTTGTTTGGACTGAAAAATGATTTCTGACTCCTTAGGGTACATTTAGTTTTGAAAAATCAGGTTTTATGGCTCCTTAGGGGCTGCTTGGACTGATAATCTGGTTCTATAGCTCCTTAGGGCCTGTTTGGGTTGAAAAATCAGGTTTTATGGCTCCTTATGGGTTGTTTGGCTGAATTTTTGGGCTGTGGGATTGCTGCCCTGTTTTGGCCTTATGAAAGGTCCAGATTTTGGGACTGATTTTCGGTTCAGAAAAAGGGGGAATTTGGACTAGTGTTTTTCATGGAAGTTATAACTACATCTGTAAAATTGATGTAGGTTTTTGAATCACCCAAATTAGACCTCTATAGCTCAAGTTATGATCCATTTTCCGGGATTGCCATAGACTGCCCTGTTTTGAACCCATACACTATCCAGATTTTGGGACTGATTTCCAGTTGGAAAAAAGAGGGAATTTGGAGTAGTGTTCTTCATGGAAATTATAGTTGCATCTATAAACTTGATGTAGGCATTTGAATCACCCAAATTGGACCACTACACCTCAAGTTATGGTCCATTTCCTGGGACTGCTACAGCTTAGGCTGTTTAATGGTTTGTGTTCAGATTTTGGGACTGTTAGGGACTAATTTCTGAACTGAGTTCGAAACTATTATGTGGTCTATTATGACTTGTTGTGTGGAATGTTTTGTGGGCGTCTCTTGTTGGAATCCCGGGACATCCATCCAGAAATCTCTGATTTCATATGCAACGGAAGCAAAAAATAAAATTACATACTAATCGGAATGAAACTGATCCGTGAATCTTCCAGGCAATAACCGATTTGTAGGTCTTGACCGCAGAGTGTGGGTTCCAAGAACAATCCAAGGCCTTTTGCTTTTGAGATCTGGGACGGAGAAATTCTCCTCTGAAAATAGGTTTTTTGTTGTTACGAAACCTAAATATAAGTTATATTTATAATAGGGTTTAGTGACCGTGAATCCACTTACATACTTGGGCTTTATAATTAGCCAGCTCAGTTCGATGGTCCGACTTAATTCAAACTCTAGTTTTGTATAAGGCTTAATTCTAGCATTCTCCCACTAGCTCTAAAGAAGCAAACGAAGGCTCATTATGGATCGTATCTTTAACTTTATAACAGCTGGCAGAGCACAAATGGGTTTGCAGGGACCCATGGTGCCTGATTTGGCTCCGTGGAATCGATCGGACATAACTCCTGATTGGTTAATCGGACCACTATAGTAGACCAACTACACTCCAAAAATTTAAACTTCTCATTCCAAATCATTGTGGAAAGTGCAAGCCCTACTAATCACTCACACCACCTCCGTGAATCGATACTAGTAATTTCGGACATTATATTATAAAACAATGAAATTACCATTTTATAATAAAATTCTGAGTTTAACCTTTGGCTTGATCATGTATTTGTAAAGTCCACCCCCCCGAACTCAAGTGGGGTCGCCTTGGTCAGGAACAACTATGATCAATCACCTTTTAAGCTACCTCAGGTTGTATATTGCCCTATAATTAGGGCCATTATGGTTCCCGTATCTGGTCAAAGCAAGAATCTATGAGCTAGAGCAACAAGTCATCCAGATCACTGCGGTGGCTATCACTAATAGATGGTCACAAGGAGCACCTCAAAATGATAATGTACTCCCCTTAACTCTCCAACGACCCTCAGGGTTAAGAACCCATGTGAGATAGTAGCTAAGGGCAAAACAGTCCAAATATAGTATATGACGATTTGCACTCCTAAGCCCCGTTCAATATGTACCAAGTACATACTAGTATGATATCCTGGAGACCCACTCTAGTAGTTGTGACAAACTACACCCGATAAGCGGCGGATATCATACCCGCGACTACTATGGATTACCCGACATCCATGAGCGAAGTAAATGAACAACCTCAAACACAAAGGAACTCATATCTGTCTCTGTGGGACCACACGCACCCCGGACATGTACAATGTGCTTGAACTAGGCTGAATGAACCTGATAATATAAAAGTAACTAAAACACGATTTTATTAATGCAAACTAATTACATTATAAACCATAGGCAAAACCTAGAGTACATAAAGACTATGTTGTATACATGAGAGTCAAACACTTTGAGTCTTAAGTGCTTTGTAAAAGGATCTGCTAGGTTGTCCTCATATGCAATCTTTTCTACTATAATATCTCATCTCTGCACAATCTCTCGTACTAGGTGATACTTTCTTTCAATATGCTTACCTTTCCTATGATTCCTTGGTTCTTTTGCTTGAGCAACAACCCCACTATTATCACAGTATAGTATCATAGGATCAACAGCCTTAACTATGACTCCTAATTCCATAAGGAATTTCCTAAGCCATATTGCTTCCTTAGCTGCCTCACGAAGCTACCATATTCCCTTCCATAGTTGGATAGGCCAATACATGATTGCTTGATACTCGTACCAACTTCTTGTTTGCTCCACCCAATGTAAAAACATATCCCGGAGGTGCATTTCCTCAAATGCATCGGCGAAGAAGTCGAGGAATCGATTATATCCTATAAGGGGCGACTCATCATCTTGATAAACTAGCATATAATCCCTGCGTTCTCCTTTAGGTACTTGAGTGATATGTTTCACAGCGGTCCAATATTTCTGGATTAGGCCCGATACCTACTCACTATTTCAAGCCCGAGATAGCATATATACAGTCCTAGTACATAACATCACATACATAAGACTACCAACTGTTGAAGCATATGGTACAGTCTCCATGTATTTTTTCTCTTCAGCTGTCCTAGGAAAGGTCCTGAGAAAGATTGATTCCATATCTAAAAGGTGTAAATCCTTTCTTGGAATCTTGCATGTTGTACTTACACAATATACTATCAATGTAATTTTCTTAAGAAAGTGCAATAATCTTATTCTTTCTATCTCGTATTATCTTAATACCTAGAACATATTGTGCCTCTCCCAAATCCTTCATTTGGAATTGAGTAGCTAATTGGATCTTTACATTTGACAACATCTCAAAGTCGTTTCCAATCAACAAAATGTCGTCCACATATAAAATCAGGAAAACCATTATATCATCCTGCATTTTTCTATATACACAATGTTCCTCTTCATTTGATCAAAACCAAAAGATTTGATTACTTGATCAAATGTTTGTTCACATGATCTCGATGCTTGCTTAAGTCATTATGGACTTATGCAGCTTACATACCATGTGTTCTTGACCTTGGTTGTAAACCATACGGTTGCATCATATAGATCTTCTCTTCAGATAGCCATTAGGAAGGGTTTGTCTTGACATCCATTTGCCATATTTCATAATCATAATATGCTGCAATTGATAGAAGTATTCTGATAGACTTGATCATAGCCACTGGTGAAAAAGTTTCCTCATAATCAAAACCCGATTTTTGACTATAACCTTTTGCCACCAGTATGACTTTATATGTCTCAACCTTTCCATCTACTCCTTTCTTTCTCTTGTACACCCATTTACAACCAATGGGTTTAACCCCTTGAGGTAAATCCACAAGAGTCCACACATTATTAGAATACATGGATTCTAATTCTGATTTCATAGTCTCTTTCCAAAACCCGAAATCCTTATCATTAATTGCTTCGTAGTAACTTGTGGGATCATCTTCATGTGACTTTGGGATTGTCAAAGATGATTCTCCCGTCAATGTGAGTTTAACAAGTAGTTTAATGACCCTCCCACTACGACGAGGCATATTTGGTGTATCAGTATAAGGTATTAGTGGTTGTGGATTAACAGGAACAACATTATCTTGGATGCTAGGGAATTCAATCTTTTCCATCCATTCATTCATATCCCTAATTATGTGATTCATGATATATTCTTCTTCCATGAACTTAGCATTTGTACTCATAAATACCTTCATGTTAGATTTATTGCAGAAATTGTAACCCCTTGTACCTTTTGGATATCCAACAAACCAACACAATTCTAACCGCGTCAACATCGAGATATTTGCTAACACATAAGCGGGACAACCCGTATACGGATATGACTTAAAATAAGGTTCGAGCACGTCCACATTTCCATGGGTTATCTTTTTAGTGCGACTTGGATGGCACCATATTCAGAATGTAAGCTGCTGTCTCTAGGGCATATCCCTAAAATGATAAAGGTAATGTGGAAAGACTCATCATTGACCTTACCATGTCTAATAGAGTTCGATTTCTTCTTTTCCTTGCAGCTCCATTTTGTTAGGTTCTAGAACACTAAAGCGAGATAAGATCCCATGCTCCTTGAGAAAAAAAAGAATTCAATATAGACATATACTCACCACCTCGATCAGAACAAAGTGATTTAATGTGTCTTCCTAATTGTTTTTCGACTCAATATAAATTCATGAATTTATCAAGACCTCAATTTGCTTCATTAGGTACACATATCCATATTTTGAGTAGTCAACAGTAAAAGTGATGAAATACTCATAGTCACCTCTTGCATGGACACTAAATGGCCCACACACATATGAGTGTATCAAATCCAGACATCCTTGAGCTCTAACTCCTTTGGCGATGGCAGTCTCTTAGTCATTTACCTTGAATCTGGAGTTTTAACATAGTGGTAGTTGCTCAGGAAATTCGAAGTGGCTAATGACCACAACTCACTAGTCTTTGTATTATTTTTCAAATTTATGTGATACCAGCCTCGAGTGCCATAAGCGGAGTTTGGTTGATGCTAGTCTCTTTTCTTTTCAGCGATTTGTCCACATTTCAACTTGAATAACAACCACAATCAATATGATATGAATTATTCACCTATGTGCCACATTAACACCTTCATTTCTTTCATAATAGAAACATAAATTTTATTAAAAGAGGCGAATAACTGTCATTACATAATTTAGAAATTGAAATTAAAATTCTTTCTGCTCAAATAAACAATCATACGAAAACTAAGGCTGAATTATTTGAAAAACTAAGACTAAGATCCCCTACAGCTATGACTGAGATGGAAGCTGAGGAAGCCATCTTTAACTGCATCTCTCCTTTATTGAGACTTCTTGTCACCCTGAACCCCTGTAAAGAGTTACAAACAAGGATCAAAATATCGGTAAACACGGATATATCGGTAATTGGATTTTACGGAAATATCGAAAATATCGGTAAAATATCGGTGGATATTTTTACAAAAATATCGGTTATTAAAATTTTTCATATTTTAATTATATAGATTATGAGAAATGATTCTTATCTTAATTAAGATAGATTAAAATCAAATGGATTAGTAATTATTAAATTAAATATGTTATATTTAATATATATTATTTAGATATTATTATGTTAAAGAGATATTATTTATTTGTTTTTGTATTATTATAAATATTATGTAGATAATGAGAGATTCAAAAATATTACCTGTTATAATTTTAAAATTTTTTAAATGATATTATTTTATTTCTTTTCCTTTTCAAATTAATATTTGATTTAAAAAATATTATAAGTTATAATGTAAAATAAAAATAAAATAAAATATTATAAAGGGATTGAACAAATAAATAATAAGAGAATATAAAAAGTTTGCATTATATATAATAAGTGCAATCAATGGCTTGGTAGTTGGAGGTGCCACTTGGGCATTTAGGTGGGTTAAGCCGCCAGTAATTTTTTCATATTTTTTGGAGCCAAAGAAAAAACGGGAAAAAAAAATCGGAAATTTGAAATTTTAGAAAAAATCGCGATTTTTCTCGATTTTTACTTCGATTTCCTTCCCAAAATCGTTTCCAACCCTGACCGCGATAAATCGAAAAATCGGCCAGAAAAAATAGACATTTAATTTCACACAGTTACAAATGGCGGTGGCTCTAAATCTATCCGCAAGAATTGGCGAATCGGCTTCAAAACAGACTCAATGGTACTTGTTAGAGAAGTTACCTGATTGTCCCTTTAACTTAGGGCAGTCCTTCTTCCAATGTCCCTTTTGTCCGCACTTGAAGCACTTTCCTTTTGGTTTCCTATTAGGATCAAAAGGTCTAGCTTTCTTAGCAATCTTAAGTTTAACATGAACACCTGACTGATTTGCTTTCTTCATTTTCTTCCCATTAGGAGGCTTAGAGGATTCACATACAAAATTGTATTTAGGTTGGCCTTTACAATTGTCTCGGCTATTTGAAGATCTTTGCATCAGTTCAGTCAAAAGCCGTCTAATTTATTCCTTAGAATAATTCAACTTGAAATGATTGAAGGACGAGAGGCAATGTCTCAGGACCATGTTATTTTATGTTTCCCAGTCAGCTATCAACACCTAGGTCTCCCGATTCATTAAAGAGTCCGATCATTTTTATCATATGATCTCTCACTGGAGTACCTTCAAACATTCTAGTGTTCATTATCTGCTTCATTACCATTTGCTTAGTTGATCTACTCTGAACTCCAAACATCTCCTGAAGACTCAAGAGCATTGCACTTGAGGTACTCATGGATTGATGCTGACTTTGCAACACTTCATTGAGAGAAGCTAAGATATACATCCTTGCTTTCTCATCATCCTTCCTCCATGCCTCATAGTCAGTTCTCTCTTCAGGTGTTGAGCTCTCATGGGTGCTACATGAAGTGACTCTAAGGTCACCCAAATTATACCCTCACAAGTTAAGACAATGTTTAGATTCCTCTTCCAACTCACATAGTTGGTTCCATCTAACCTGTTGTTCGAAAGGATTGATGCTAATGGATTGAAGACATACATATTTATCCTGAGAATCAAATTGGTGTTGATCAGTATGTGTTCTTTACTAACATAATACATGTGTAATTATATATACAATTTACTTGATAGTATATAATATAACCTCAAATTACACACATCGGTCACGGGATAAGATTAACTTTCATGAAGTTGCTGTCATACTTTGGCGGGAGCTAGCTTCTCAAAGTTAATAAGATATATAATCTAATCAATCCCAAAAGTCACTTATCCTTAGAGTAGGTGATTGACTTATCCTATAAACTTTAGCCTCTCGAGAAAATAAATAGGGACTATTTTAGATAGTTTATTATTTTTTCAAGTTAAGTGCAATATTTCTTAAGTGAAGAGCCTCAACTTTAGGCTGATTGCTCCCACTAAAATATTTATTAACTAACCATAAGGGAGTCTCTTAACTAGGATCCTCACATTTGTCCAACTTTAGGCTGATCCAAACATGAATCTCGAGACTCTTTCAGTGGAAAGCCGTAGGCTTGCTAAACCTTCTTCCACTTAATTATTTTAAAAACTTGAGTGTTTTGAAGATTATGTCATTGTCTGCTTATTTTTAAATTCAACCAAATTTGATCTCTAAATTTCTCTAATTTAGCAAATTTCTATAGTCAAACTAATTATAGAATAAGAACTATAAACATACCACTTATAATTTTCTTAAACATGTAAGTTGTTTACTTTAATTTAATAATTTAAATATCTTAAAACAACATCACGTCTTAATTAAATCCATCATTTTATGAATAAATTAAATTATATATCTATTTAATAATTATCCATTAGACGATAATACTTGTTAAAATCTAATTTAATTTATAGTAATATAAATTAAATTATATATCTATGTAACATTTATCCTTTAGAGGATAAGTCTTATTAAAATATAATTTAATTTGTAATAATAAATTAAATTAGTTATCCATTTAACATTTATTCATTAAAAGATAAATCTTGTTAAAATATAATTTAATTCGTCCTCATCACAAAATTAATTAAATTAATTTATCTAGGATTTTTCTCACAAAAAAACTCAAGAAAACAAGAATAATCCAAAATAAATAAAATTCATTTATCTAAGATATTCAAAATTATGGATTATCATGTTTTTCAAAAACTTTCAAACCTAACAAGTTAGGTTTTGAAAATTTCAACAGTGCCGCATTTTTTTTTTTTTTTACATAGCACTTCTACTGTTCTGCAAACACAGAACAAATAATAACCGGATATCAAATAAAAAAGATTTTCATTTTATTAGCCTGTAAATCTCAAGATCTCAAATACGGAATCTAGGATTGAGAGAAGATATGTTGGTAGATCAAACAAAGATTTTTCATTTTATTAACATGATTTCAAGATCTCAAATCTGGAATCTAGGAAACTCGCTTTGATACTAGATGTTGGAATCCCGGGACATCCATCCATAAATCTATGATTTCTTATGCAACGAAAGCAAAAAATAAAATTACATACTAACCGGAATGGAACTGATCCTTGAATCTTCTAGTCAATAACCGATTTGTAGGTCTTGACCGTAGAGTGTGGGCTCCAAGAACAATCCAAGGCCTTTTTCTTTTCAGATATGGGACAGAGAAATTCTCTTCCTCTGAAAATAGTTTGTTACCCCAAACCTAAATATAATGTTATATTTATAATAGGGTTTAGTGGGCCATTGAATCCACTTACGTACTTGGGCTTATAATTAGCCCATATAAGTTCAATGGTCTAACTTAATTCAAACTTTAGTTTGCTTATCTGGGCTTAATTCTAACATCTCTATGCCACAACTGGTCTTGAGGATCAAGTTGTCATTGCTTAAGTTTGAATGACATGCTTGGTGGTAATTGATTGGAGGTCAATATGTGTGTCCTAATGTATTGACATGTGATGAGTTTGTGTATGGATAAGGCCATTGCATGACTTGTATGTAGGTTATTTATTGGACATGTTATGTACGATTTGGCTTTGAAAGGATAAAGAATGTCATTGCTTGATTGGTGTTGACTTCTTTGATGTTGATATATGTGTGCAAATATATTGACGCCAAATGTGTGATCGTTTGGAAATTTTATGTTGATTGATATAATTGTACATGATGCATGGGTGATATGCATGAGAAGAATTGTCCATATAACATTCATCATACATGTGACATGGTATAGGCATGAAATGACACATCGCATTGCATATGCACGGGGACATCACATGAAATGGGTGTGAGTGCATGGTATGGATCAATACTGCGTTTGGTGTTTGATGGTGGACTCAGTATTGTGGGATGACATGCAACAGTGTCGCACGGTTGCATACATGAAAATGAAAATATGTGTCGGGTAAAAGAAAGCAGGGATATATACCAATCGGGTGAAAGACCCATTATTTTTGGTTATACATATGTGTCCAACGGTGAAAGCCCATGAAAGTGTAGGAAGGCGTGTGAAGCCTGTGGTGAGACCCCAAAAATTCGCTATCCATAAAAAGACACATAGTTTTGAATATAAATGATCATTGAGGTGTAACATCCAAAAAGATTTTGGTTTGAAAACAAATGAATTTTTTTTGTAAAATGATCATTGGATGTAATCCATAAATGATGGATTTTATCACGCATGGGCTTTGACATTGTGTGATAGGAGTCGGTAAGGACTAGAGTGTGATGGGAGTCGGTGAGGACTCAGGTGTGATGGGAGTCGGTGAGGACTCGGGGCATGGTACATGGTTGAGTCTCATCTCATCTCATGGCATGTAGAATTCCAACCTAGGATTGCATAATCTTATTTGGAATGTGTGAATTGTGGAACATGACCATTGCATGTGCTGTAAAACCTGAGAAAATTCAATTTTTCTGAAAAAGAGTAAAACGGTAATTTCAATTGAAAACCTGGAATTTTTCTAGATATCGGATGACGAAACGGACTTCACCGTTGGAATTGTCTCACGAAATCTAGTTACCTAGTCGAATTTCGTCAAGTTTTGAGACAATCATAATTTCAAATTTTTCGAGGCACCGAAAGTAGCAAGTGACACATGGCATTTAATTGAATGGATCACATCAAGCCATGTGTCAGAAGGAGAAGAAAAGTCAAAACAAAGGGGAATTCTAAGGGATGGCCATGTGTCAAGCCCTTAGAGGTGGGAGATCCAATTTTAGGATAAAATAAGGGAAGAGACCAAATGGGAAGGAGACAAGTGGCAAGGGTAGGTGGGAGGAGGTTTCCCACTTGAACCAAGTGAATCAAAAAATCCGATGGAGAGAGGAGAGAAAGAAAGGGAGAGAAGGAAAGAGAGAAAGGAGAAGAAGAAGAGGAGAGAGAAGCTCCAATTTATCTATAGAATTTTCGGCAATCGGACTGTCGGCTTTAGTCAGAGCAAGAGGGAAAGTTTTTCTACGCGATGAGAGCTTCGTGTGGGTACGAGAATCCGGAGTTTTCACCAAACTCCGAGAGGTAGGGGTTTTTTCTCCAACTCGGTTTAATTCTTGCTTAAGAGCCATTTAAATGGTATGAGGTTTAGGGGCCTGAAATGGCCGTGTAGTTCAATCCCAAAATTTTGGGACTGAACGTTGGAAATTTCGGGACTATTTTTGGACAGTCCGGGACTGGAATTTCCGAACTGTTTTCGGGCAGCCCGGGAAAGTGTGTGTTGTTTTTCTTAGTGTTATTGCTAAAAATTGAATAACATGTTGGTTGGGTGAATTTATGTTGATATATGCTCATTTGATGTATTAGCATGAAATTTATGATGAATGTAAATTATATGTAGAAAATATAATTATTCATGAAATGACATTTTGCATTTCATATGCACGGGGACATCACATGAAACGGGTGTGAGTGCATGACATGGTTTTTGAATAAATTATATCAGAGGGTTGCCCAACAAAATATTTGTCGGAGTATGTCCACTAAACTATATCGGAGGGTTGTCCACAAAAACTATTTGTCAGAGTATGTCCACTAAATATATCAAAGGGTTGTCTACACAAAATATTTGTCGGAGTATGTCCACTAAATTATATTGGAGGGTTGACCAATAAATTTTGATATCGGAGATTGACCAAGGAGTTTTCGAAAACAAAAATCTTTTGTTTTGAAAACAATTTTTCATACATGGCAAGTGCATAAGTGAGGGAGTCGGTGAGGACTCGAGGCATGAGACATGACATGTAGACATTCGAGTAGGCATGTGCATCATTTTACTTGAATGTGTGTGTGTTTTCCATTTCATGTGCACTTAGGTGGGGAGTAGCCCTTGTAGGAGAATTCATCTACTGGGCATTGCTCACCCCGTCGTGGGAAAAATATTTTTAGTCTTGCGAGAGGTACTCAGGATGAAGCCCACGAAGACCTTAGTTGTGAAGGCCATATTGGCTTTGTTTTGTATTTTGTAAATTTTGGGTAGAAAACCCAGTTTCTGTATATGTAAGAAGAAAAGAGTTGTAATTAAACTCATTTTGAATGATTAATACATTTTGGCAAGCTTTCCAGGTTCAGCCTTTGTAATAAAAAGGCTATTGTGTATTGAATTTTGGGTGTTTTGGAAAGAAAGAAAGAAAAAAAAAAGAACTAGGAGTGTAGAAGACCAGAATGGGCTACTGCCCATTTTCGGGTATCTATCGCGATAGAGAGTTCTTTGTTCCGACAAAGAATTCTTTGTAGCGACAGAGAATTTTGGCATTGTGTCGCGACATGGTCCTCGGGCGAACCTACGGCTTCGGCCTAAAGCGCGCTGGCTGGCATGCGCGCGATAGAGATCTTGGCTGCGATATTAAGTAATAGGGTCCTTCATGTCGCGACATGGTCCCCAGATATGCTTGGCGGATTGGGTCTCTCTGTAGCGACTAAGTTTTTTTTTTTGCCCTGTGTCGCGACAGGATTTGGGTTGGGCCAGGGTCCTTTGGGTCGCGACAAAGTTTTCCCAAGGTAGGACATTCTGTCCACGATAGAAGATTCTACGTCGCGACAGGGTTTCTTCAGGTGGTGTTGCGACAAAGTGTTTTTTGTTGTGACCCACAAACGAGCGTCTTGATAGCTAACCTGGCCGACTGTATCTACAAATACGGTGTTGTGCGCTCGATAAGAGCACGACCCGGGGACGATAGATGCGGCGCACGCCTGAGCGTGCCGCAACAGGGACTTTGTCGCGACGAGCGATAGGTGCTTGTCAGTAGCGAAAGAAAAAGAAAAAAATGACCCGCCCAGGTTTGGGCGTCACATATGCGCCCCAGGTGGGGTAGCCGCCTTGGGAAGTTTACTCTTGTGGGCATGACTCATCTTATGGGAAGCATTTTAGGTGCGGGATAGACACCAGTGGGCGTGCTCATTCAGGGCTCGATGGTGTGAAGGCCGACATGTGGCCTTGTTACCATTTTGTAAAATATTTTGGAACAATCTTGTTCTAATGTGTAATATTTGTAAGAGTGTTGTGATTAAACTCTTATGAATTGTTTTAAATATAATTTTATATGTTTTAAATGGATATGGATAGATGGACCCTGTGTGGTCATTTTTTTTACTCATGAGTAGACCGGGTGAGGTCATTGTATTATATTGGGCCTCAATGGGCCATGTTGTTATGTTTTGTACAAGTTGGATTTTGGATAGAGCTCCCGGTGCAAAGAAGTATGTCGATTTTGTTAAAGTGGATCTTGGTAAATGAACCTAACGGTGCGTGTCGGGTTACTGATATCCACGAGTTTTCTGCAGGTTGACGAATGGTCAACGGACCCCCGGGTTTTGGGACGTCACAAGATAACTTGGATCAAGCCTCCTAGAGGAAGGATGAAGCTCAATGTGGATGGTGACTTTCACATAGGGATGAGGATCTCTAGAGCTGGAGTTCTTAGGAATGATGAAGGAGTTTGGAATTGAGAAGCCAAATCTCTCCATAGCTTGAGATTGGCTTGGGAAAGAGGTACACGAAGATTAATAGTTGAGACGGACTCCTCAACGGTGTATAAGTGGATAAAAGGGCTGGAAGATATTGAAAATCTCCATGCCAATGTGATACAGGAATGCAAGTACTAGCTTGAGAAGGAATGAGTGATAAGCATCAAACACATCCCTTAGGAAGATAACCAAGTTGCAACAAGTTAGCCATGATGAAGCAAACTCTCAGATGCTGTTCACTAGATGGAGAGTCCTCCTAAAAGGCTTAGAAAGTTTGAATATCCAAGATGCTGGAATTGTAAACCATAGCCCCTGCATCATGTTAAAAAAAAAAAAAAAAAAGAAAAGAAAAATCTTAATCGAAGAATAACTCATTTTTTGTATTTACATATAACCTTAAAATAAGGGATTATTAAAAAATAATGACAGTTTTTTTATTTTATTTTTTTATCAAAATAAGGTTATACATTAATGGAAGGTTTGACTTTGAAATTCAATTTTTAAAGCAGCTTTTAATAAAAAAATCCTTTCAATAATCCAATCTTTATAAGATATTAAAGCATTTCAATATGGAGAGGGATGGATCCATTACTTTCCCAATAATATCTTGTAAAAAATAATAGCTTCATATCGATATTTTTGAAATCAAATTTCTTGAATTTTTTTATTATTATGAGAATTTCCAGGCATATCAATATTTTTTTTATAAAATTGTTAATTTATTTATTTTATCACCAACAACATTTGGACCAAAATACCTCATTCTCAATTTCTTTCACGTTATGCAATTAAAATCATTCTTCTGAAAAAAAATCTTTTAACTCACTATTCATAATATAACTGACTCTAATGATTATGAAACATATAAATAAAACAATTAAATTTTAGTGTAATTTAAATTTTAGCCTATATACTTAGCTCGATTGGGTAAAACGTTCAACGTTTAATGAATCGTTAAACTAGCATGAGTTGATTTTATTTTTACCCATTTTCTTTTAATATTTTGATTCGTTATAAGTTGCAATACTTTCATAAGGAAACTCAAAAAAGAAAGAAAAACAAATTGACCATCTTAGACCGTGGAGGAAATCAAAGGCCTATGGTGTGGTTCATGATTCTATTTATTAGAGTAGAGGAGTGGAGGAGTAGTGGAGTGAAAGGTAATCTGTCTTGCTCGGGCATACGTCGATACCGACTTATCCCCATTGCACTTCTCTTGTACCCCATTACTTTCCCTTCACAGTGCATCGTAGATTATTGCTGATAATTGTTATTGAAACAGTTATTTATTTATTGATGTGTAAATTTTTAATAATAAAGATTGTTCACATCAATTGCTGAGATGAATATTCTATAAATACTTTATTTCATCTATTTAGGAATTAATTTAATACTTTTGTAAAGTAGCCATCATAATTATAAGATTTTTTTTAAAGAAAATAATTTTATTGATTTAAACTAGAAATAAATTCGATAGAAATATATAACCAAATTCATTATAAACTCTAGAGAATGACGCAACATCTGATTAATAGTATAATGAATCGGCTTAAAGTCTACATATTTGATAATTTTATAATGACTAGAATGTATAATAATTATATAATGACTAGAATACATATCAAATAACAACACTGTAACACCCCAAAAATACCCTAAAATTTTTATAATAAAAATTATTATATATTCCGGGTATAATTGAGCCAACTTGGGTATTTTACTGGAAATTTTTTTTTAATATTGATTAGATGATTGGATCTGAAATAGACCCAAGTGAAAAAGAAAATATAGAAATTGTAAAATGGGGACCCAAGGGTCAATTGTAAATAAGTTTATATATGTCTAGGTGATATTAGGAGAAATAAATGAGTAAAAGGAAAAAAAAATCAAGGAAATGACATGTGGCGTAGGAAAGAGGGAGGAAACTTCCTCCTTTTTAAAGAAATGCGATTAAGGTGATCCATAAGAAAGAAAAATAGAAAGGGAAAGTTAGAGAGAAATCCCGCCTGCCACAGATTTTCCGACGATCGAGACCATAGGTCTCAGGCGAAGCACGAAGGGAAGCCTTCCTAGTGACAGGAGCTACAAGTAGAGAGGCTAGGAGCAGGGGACTTCCGACAAACTCCATGAGGTAGGTCTTCTCTACTTAGTCTTCTACCACCCAAGTTGTTGGGTAGTTATCGTATGAGGAAGTTTGGTTGCGTTTTAAGCGAAGTGGGAGGCACCACATTGTGGTAGTCTTGCATTCTTGAACAACAGAGCTGATTTTTGTTCTTAAGTGAGAGAAATTGGTAGTGCGTCCTTCTAGTAAATTGTAGCCACATCAATTCTCTTGATGTTAGGCTTTTGAATTTCTCGATTTGGACCTATGTAGACTAAGTTATAGTCCTTTTAATGAGGTCAGCCCAGCTAAATCTGGTCGGGTCGGTTTGTCCAGTTCGGGTCAACTAGCCGTACCTTAGAATGGGTTTTTGGATCAGAAATAAAGAGAATTTGGCAGTAAGTCCTTCTGTGAAATTGTAGCCACATCAATGAACTTGATGTTAGGCTTTTGAATTTCTTAATTCGGACTTCTGTAGACCAAGTTATGTCTTTACTGCGAGCAGTCAAATGGGTCGGTGGTCGTCAAGCCAGGGTCGTCAAGCGGTGAGGTGAGTCAAGCGGTGTGCGTCAAGCGGTGGTGCGTCGAAGCGGTGTCGTCGAAGCGGTGGTCGTCAAGCGGTGGTCGTCAAGGCTGGGGTGGTGAAGCAATGGTGCTCAAGCGGTGTGGAATCAAGCGGTTGCCGTCAAGCGGTGATCGTCAAACGGTGTCGTCGAAGCGGTGGTGGAATCAAGCGGTGGTCGATCGGCGGTGAATTGTCCGGCGGTGGTCGTCAAAAAGTGGTCGTCGCGGTGGTGGGTCCAGCGTTAATTAGATCAAGCGATTAACGTCGATTCGGGTCAGCTCGTCAAGGTTGACTACGCGCTGACCTCAAGCGGAAGGTCATATCTCCTTAGTTTGAACTCGGCTTGGGTGTTCTTGGACTCTATGGAAAGCCCATGGAGGTCAAGTACATTCATATGCCTGAGAGGATGTTAGATGTCAGACCAAGGTGTTTGACTAGGCTCGTCGCCGGTCACGGCTCGTCGGTTCGAATCGACTCGTCAAAGTTGACTACACATGACCCTCCAGCCCGGAAGGTCATATCTCGCCGTTTGAACTCCGATTTGGGTGTTCTTGGACTCTATGGAAAGCCCATTGAGTCAAGGAATACATTAATATTTGAGGGTATAGAAGATGTTTGACCGGAGTGGTAGACAGGCTCGTCCAGTTCAGGTCTGCTCGTCGATTCGAGTTGGCGTATGACCTCCAGCGGAAGGTCCTAGCTCCTCGTCCGAACTCCGGTGAGTGTTCTTGCACTCTATGGAAAGCCCATTGAGTCAGAATCCATCTACATATAGAATGTTTAAATTGGAACTTATATTAAACTCCGAAAATCAATCTAACCAACACCACTAGTACACTTGAATAATATTGTTTCTTTAATGGTTTTGGAATGGGATGACGAGGAGGAAAAGCCAAGCGTGATTGAGATTCCAAGGATTGGAATCAAAGTGCAAATATTTTGGGTTTGTTCTACCAAGCTCTGTCCTCGTTTGAGTTTTTATGTTGTTCTAAAAGCATATTGAATTGGTTAATTGATTTGAAAGAGTGATTGTGAAATATTTGCATGTAAAAATTTCATGATTATTGAAAATATTGTTTATACAAAAATTTACATATTGTACTATATTTTGCTATAAAGGATTTGAACGCCCTTAATAGAATGTTAGTTTATTTCGCGTAGGATAGATTGGTATACGTAGGGTCGAATAAGCGATCTGCGAACTATTGATGTGTCACTCCGTCCAATGGTGTGGAGACGATTATCGGTAGTGTTCACTATTTGATTGTTTATAACCGGTCAATGACCAGCGGGCCGTCTTGTGTTATAAAACCATGTGATCTGAGCCTGCGGCCAATGAGACCGTGTCGGTGACTTTGATATCCTGTATATCGAAGACATAGGTTAAATTCGTTAAGGGCATAATTGAATTGATGGGCATAATGAATTGATGGGCATAAAGCGAATTGATTGGCATAAGCGAAGTGATTGGCGAGCGAATTGATTGGCATAAGCGAGATTTATTTTTAAGAACTTAATTGATTTTGAGTGAATTGAATGTCGAGAACTAAATTGAATTTGTGAGCATATTTGAATTGATTTGAGGTGAAATGTGATTGAAAATATGTTATGGGATGATCAATGAACTATAATTTATTGTATATATATAACAAAAGTATATGTAATGTATTTATATTGATCATCGAATGATTGAAAGTTCGAATTATTAAATTGCATAAATTGATTTAAAATTTGGGCTTGAGGAATGGATTTGTATAGAACCACTTTAAGCATGAAAATGCTTAAGTATTTACCAATGCGCGGAGTGCCGAGTGATAGATAGTGATCGATAGCGGACTGAATCGAGAGCGTCGAGTTATAAGAAAATCTCGGGTATGCTCAGAGCATGTGCCTCATTTCATGTGATTTCTTTTGATATGGATATTTTGTATAAACAATTTGAATGCGAACATCTATTTGTAAATCATTTTGAAAACGGATGCCTACATTGTAAATGGATTTTTGTTAAATGTAAATGTTTATGGGCTTACCCAATTTCGTAATCGCCAGCAAGATATGATTTTGAGTAATTTTGGAGTGATTTTAGTGGCATCCGGTTTCGGTTGGATCAGCCCAAGATTCGAATTAGGAATTGGGGGCGTCACAAACACACTTAATCCTTAAGGCAAAATGTGGCATCTAGGGTGCCCACAACAACAACCCAACATCCCCTTAAACTGGGCTCTTAAACTAGCCCGATAAATCGACCCGAGCAAAATTCATGAGGCCTTGGTGCGGCGAAACGGATATATCGATTCGGATTAATTCTTTCCAATCAAAACGGTCCCTAAATACATTTTGGGACATATTACATACAATTTACAGAATCGTCCACAACCGGGCCATAAAACAGCATTTAATGCCTTTTTAGCACTATCAGAAAGCAGGTCCCTGGGGCAAGGATTTCAGCGAGAATAGCCCTCGGAAACCATGCTTTGAGCATGCCATGGACACTTCTGTAGGCCCTCTTAGGGCCATAAAAGTCCTAATAGCTTGCGACGGGACTTCTCTATTTTGCTAGGCGGTAGACCTAGCGTGGAAGGTGAGCCTCGGGCACTCTAGGAGAAGCCCACCTTTGGCAAAGCGAGGCTTTCAGCCCGTAGGCGAACACCTTAACTGGCGAAGAAAGTCGAGTTTTGGGCATTTTTCTGCCTAAACAGTCCCATAACACGTTCCATAATTTTTAACCCAAAAATCAGCCAAAAAATGGGAACTAAAACCAAAGTAGGAAGAATCCCTACCTCTTGAAGCGTAGTAGAACGGTAAGAGGTCTTGAGAACACCTCCTAAACCCAAGAACTTCGATTTCCCCCAAATCTCTTCCTTTAGCTCTTCGGTGAAATCCTTTCTTTTTGGTACCCACGCTTAGCCCTCGTCGCGGCGATGAACTTTAGTTCTTGGTCCAACGAATTCCAATCGATAGAACTCCATAGATCGAGGAGAGAAGGCTTGTTGCTCTCTTTCTCCTCTCTTTCTCTCCCTCTCGGCCAAAACCAGGAAAAGAATGAGATCTCTTCCTTTCTTATCCCCCAAGCCCTCACTTAAGTTTTAAGTGGGTGGCTCACATCATGCCACATGTCCGCGATTTGCCCGAGTCCATTTCTGTCTCGAAACGATTTATTTCGTCTCGGTTCAAGTTCAAATTATTTTAAATGAACTTTACTTAAATTATTTCCCAAAATCTCGTTTTTGGGTTTTACCGGACACCCGTCGCTCCTAAATTCATGAAAAATCCGACTATCTTGGGGAATTGCGAAGTCGTGCAGGTAACTAGATTTTGCGACGAATTCAACGGTGAGTCCGATATTATCATTGAGATTCTCGGGTTTACAGCTTTGTACTCTCATGACAATTGCGCATCTTGCCATTTTTCAAAAAATTTCAAATTTACCCGGGTTTTACATTCTTCCCCACTTAACATAATTTCGTCTTCGAAATTCACACACACACACACATTCAAATCACAAGCATATGCAACAGTCATTTAATCACAAAATAACTAAAAACATACCTTTATCCTCAAACAAGAAAGGATAATTGGCATGCACAGTGTCTTCGCGTTCCCATGTTATCTCTTCCACTCCTCGATGCTACCACAATACTTTCACTAGCCTCATGGTCTTGCCTCGTAAAACCTGATCCCGACTATCTATGATACGTATCGATCCCTCCTCGAAGGTCCCATCCGCATCAACAAAAAGCTCGCCCCAATCCACTACATGAGTCGGATTTAGAGTATACTTTCGAAGCATGGAGACATGGAATACCGCATGAACACTCGATAAGCTTGGCGGTAACGTCAACTAGTATGCATCCGTACCTACCCTCTCGAGTACCTCGAAGGGCCTAATATACCTCGGCGATAGCTTTCCCGCTTGTCGAATCTAACCACTCATCTCTTAAGCATCACCTTCAAGAAGACAGGATCACCCACCTCAAACTCCAGAGGTCACCACTGCCTGTCGGCATAGCTTTTCTGCCGGCTCTAAGCTGTGAGAAGACTCTTCCATATCAATACCACCTTCTCAGAGGTGTCTCTAACCAAATCCGGACTCATAGAGGATCTCTCTCCCACCCCCATCCAATAAACCGGAGATGGACACGACCTCCCATATAGTGCCTCATAGGGTGCCATCTATATGCTCGCTTGATAACTATTGTTTTAGGCGAATTCCACTAAGGGTAAATGCTCTTCCTAACCACCCTTGAGATCAAGGACGCATTCCCGTAGCATGTCCTCTAACGTCTGGATGGTCCTCTCTGACTGGCCATCCGTTTGGGGATGCAAAGTCGTGCTCATCATCAACTGTGTCCTCATGACTAGCTGGAAACTCTTCAAAAAATGAGTCGTGAACCTGGGATCTCGATTCGATACTATGGATACTGGCACTCCATGCAACCGGACAATCTCTCGTATGTACAACCTATAGAATTCCTCTAGAGTGAAGGTCATCCTCATAGCTAAAGTGTGCGACATATGCATTAAAATGGGTCCACTATCACTCACATTGCTGCCCCTCGCGATGTCAGTGGAAAGTGAGTCAAATCTCATTATTGATATGCTCCAGCCACTCGGCTACCTCGAAATTTGGAGTAACCCCGTTGGCCTTTGGTGCTCAGCCTTTACCTGCTGACACGTGAGACATTGATGAATAAAATCTCCAACGTGTTTCTTTATCCCGCTCCAGTAATACTGGCGACGAAGATTATGGTATATCTTCGTGCCACCTGGATGCACTAAAAAACGGGAACAATGGAACTTGAGAGATCTCGCTCTGAATCTGCTAACTAGAGACCCTGACCCATCCCACTATCTTAGAAGACTACCATCTATGTGCATGGTCCATCCTTCGTCACATGTATTCGACCATACTCGGTCCTTGATGGACAATATATGATGCAGGAGCTTCTATAAACACACAAAACATCGGGAGTTCAACCCTAATTATTGAAGAATTGGATTGGGAAGGTCAAAAAGCATTGAACACATGTTAAAACTCCCTTTTTGGACCTCATTTAGGCCTTGGAAGGCAAAAAAAGTGGTCAAACTTGGGCAAATCCTTGATGTAGAGCAGCCATATTGATTTTAGAAAGATTTACTTCAGGATTTTCTGGAGGATTTTCTTTAGGATTCTGCTGTATTTCTTTTATAAAGATTTGTTGGGAGATTTACTCTAAGATTTTATTCTATCCCGTTTAGGAAGATTTGCTTTATTTATTTTAGAAAGTTTTCTTTTAGGAGTTGCTTTATGTAATTTAGAAAGTTTCTTTTCCTAGTTAAAGTAGAAGTTTCTTTATTTGCTTTAGAAATTAAGGGACCTATAAATACCCCTTTAGTTGTATTTTTTTTTATTCATTCAAGTTTTAATAAAGTTTCAGATTTCTCTTTTAGAGTTATCTCTTATTTCTTGGGTGGATTCCTTTGGGGCGAGTTCGTGGCTTCTTATACCTAGGTGGATTCCTTGGTGGCGAAGTCTTTGTTCGACTTATCAATCAACCCGTCCATAGTTGATTGTGGTGCCTTCACTCCATCATCTATCTTGTGTGGATCTTTTGATGACACAATAGTAACTTTACTCTTGTGCAAACTCTACTATGCTGCACCATCTTATCTTTCTTTAAACTTTCCATAGCCCAAAATTTCAACTAAACCCAAAACTTTCTAAATCTTGTTCCATACTACTCTAAAACCTTCCTAAATAACTTTTTTTCCTTATATACCATAAATACCTTTGTCACACAACTTGAAAATCTTCCAAATTCATCCATAACCTATTTTGGCCTAGACACCACCCAAGAAACCCATATTTTGACTTATTTAAACTCTAGGATCATTCATCATGGTCCCAACCTTGCATCAAAGTGGTATCAGAGCTCAAGGATTGATGGCTGATCATAAGCAAAAGAGCGTTCTTGGTTCGGAGGCGAGAGTCCACAATCATGGTTCGTGGTTCTCGATCTCTGTGCAGCGCGTTGCTGATCTTGAATCTGTGGTTTAGCGTCTACAAAAGCAGATGACTATCAATGATGATCCTATGGTGTCAAAGAACTTCATGGAAGGTGATGAAATTTTTGACGAGGGAAGTGCACAAGCCACAGTGGTGCTAAAACCATCCTTAAACCTCAAGTAAAAAGTGAAGTGCACAAGCCATAACAAGAGTCTACTTTTAAGTCAAGATAGTGCTTTAAGTGCCACGGTTAAATATGGCTTACAGATGTCTGTCTCGAGTGGATTACCCTGATTGAAGAAAGATGGGTGAAAGAAGGCGTGAAGGGGTTGGTTGGGATGAATCTCCATGAATCTAACCATGGAGATAAGGATAGGCTTACTATGCTCGACCATGGGACTTCCTTATTTGTTTCAAAGGAGTCTTTTAAGATTGGGGGTAGCTCCTGAGCGAGGAGGGTGGTTCTCGGTCTGATGTCTTTCACCCCGCAGAAGTGCACATCTAAGAGTGAGGTTTGCTCGATTATTATTGATAGTGGGGCTTCGAGAATTGTGTTTCCCTAGAGACCGGTGCAAAAGCTTGATTTGAAGATGGATCCACGAAACCACATAAACTTGGATGGCTGAGAGATAGTGATATCAAGGTAAAGCATCGATGCCTTGTCACTTTACAATTGGAAAGCACTCTTTAGAGCGAGTATGGTGTGATGTTGTTCCAATGATGTTTGTCACTTGCTACTTGGGAGGCCGTGGCAATATGATGGAGATGTTTATGATGGCTTCAAGAACACTTACACGATACGCAGGGATGGGCACAAGTGTCTTTGAAGCTGACAATTGCTCCGATCAAACCTGAGGAGAAAGAATTCTTTGTTGTCAAAATTTGGAGTTGGAGAAAGAAATCGAGAGCTGGTTGGATGTGATGGCCTTGGTTGTTGTGAAGAAGCAAAGAAAGTGAGAAGGAGATCCCAAGAAGTAGAGCCTTGATCTGGAAGAATTTGTTGATGTAGTACTGAGGAGATTCCTGAGGTTACTTTTTAATGAGAGATATTCAACATCAAATAGACCTCGTACCAGGTTCTGTTTTGCCTAATAAATAGGTTATAGGATGAGTCCTAAAGAACATGAAGAGCTTACAAGGCAAGTGGATGAGTTGCATGGTGGAGCATTAGGAGGACACTTTGGTGAAGCAAAAACCTTAGCTTTAGTGAAGGCAAGCTTCTTTTGGCCTAAGTTAGAAAGAGACATTATTAGATTTGTCAAGCAGTGTGTTGTGTGCATGATGGCTAAGACTCATGGAAACAATGTGGGACTATATACACCATTGCCAATTCCAAATATGCCATGGGAGGAGGTTAGCTTGGATTTTGTGTTGGGATTACCTAGAACACAAAGAAATATTAGTCGATTAATTAGTCGTTGATAGGTTTTCCAAGATGGCCACTTTGTACCATGCAACAAAGTCTAATGATGCTTAAGCTTATTCTTGACTTGTACTTGGTGTGCCTTACATTGTATTCTAGACTATGGTTTGGATGGGGGACTCTAGTTTCAGTCACTTTTGGAGAACTTCTGTGGAGAGAAGTGGGGCTTCTTCTTGTTGATCACGTCTTATCACCCTCGGTGATGGTCAAACCGAAGTTCTTGATAGAAGCTTGAGAAATTTGCTATGGAGCTATGTAGGAAAGAACGTGAAACAATGGGATTTGATTTTGCCCTAAATTGAGTTTTCTGACAGATCATATAGAACTATTGGGGAAAAGCCCATTTGAGGTAGTCATGGCCTCTGACAGTTGGACCCATGGAATTAGCACCCATTAAACAATTTGGTGAATATTAAAGTTAATTAAGAGATCAAAGTGCATGAAGAAGTTAAACGAAGATTGAGAAAGCGAATGCGAATATGTGGAACTATGAAATAGATGCGATGAGTATGTTGAGTGTGAGGTTGGCGACTTGGTTTGAGTACACCTTCGCAGGATAGGTTTCCACCAAGAAAGTTTGGGCTCAAGCCCCGAGGTAGATGGCCCTTTCAAGATTATATAGAAAATTGGAGAATGCCTACAAGTTGCGTTTGCCCGGATAGATATGAAATTTCTCAGATATTCTTGTCGAGGACTTGAGGGCTTATCATAATAGAAGACTTGAGGGCCAAGTCTTTTCCCAACTATGTGGATTGATCGGGAGCTACTCAACCACACCAAACATTGGGGTTAGTGCCTTAATTGTGAATAATTGGATTGGGAGGTCAAAAGCGTGGGCCATGTGAAACCTCCCTTTTTGGACCTAATTTGGGCCTTGGAAGGCAAAAAAAAGTGGTCAAACTTGGGTAAGTCCCTGATGTAGAGCCGCCATATTGATTTTAGAAAGATTTGCCATAGGATCTTCTAGAGGATTTGCTTTAGGATTCTGTTGTATTTCTTTTAGAAAGATTTGCTGGGATATTTACTCCAACATTTTATTCTATCCCTTTTAGAAAGATTTGCTTTATTTATTTTAGAAAGTTTGCTTTAGGGTTGCTTTTATGTAATTTAGAAAGTTTCTTTTCCTAGTTAAAGTAGAAGTTGCTTTATTTGCTTTAGAAAGTAAGGGGCCTATAAATACCCCTTTAGTTGTGTTTTTATTCATTCAAGTTTTAATAAAGTTTCAGATTTCTCTTTTAAGAGTTCTCTCTTATCTCTTGGGTGGATTCAGCGGGCGAGTTCTTGGCTTCTTATGCCTGGGTGGATTCAGCGGTGGCCCGAAGTCTTTGTCAGGCTTATCCGTCCTTTATTCATGGTTGATTGTGGCGCTTCACTCCATCATCATCTTGTGTGGATCTTTCAGTAACCCAATAGTAAGTACTCTTGTCTGGCTTCTACTCTCTCATATCACAAATCTTTTCTTTGAACTTTCTATAACCAAAATTTCAACCTCGACCCAAAACTTTTTAAATCTTGTTTCCATACTACTAAAACCTTCATAAATAACCTTTTTTCCCCTTGCTTACCATAAATACACCGTCCTAACTTAGAAAATCTCCAAATTCATCCACCAACCTATTTGGCCATAGAAAACTACTGAGCCCATATTTTGACTTATTTAAACTTTAGGATCATCCATCACGGTCCTAACCTTGCATCAATATCTCTATGTCTAGTCCCTGGGACTCGATCACTCTACTTAGTAGGGAAGGCGTAGCCACTAAACTCCCCAAAGTACCCTGAGCCTAGTCCTTGTAATGTAGCTCTAATTGTCCCACAACTTCGAGTATCTGCCACTCTCGGGAAGCTACATAGCTAACACTCCCCGTGACTTCTAGTTGAGTGCATTAGCCACCACATTTGCCTTATCGGGATGGTAATGCAAAGTAAAGTCATAATCCTCTAGATACTCCATTCACCTGCTTTGCCTCATGTTGAGGCCCCACTGTGTGAAAATGTACTTTAGACTCTTGTGGTCCGAAAACACCTCAGGCCCATCTAGTATGGGCAGTGCGCCAAGCCTTTAAAGAGGCGAGACAATGGCCACTAACTCCATGTCATGTGTAAGGTAACTCTGCTTGTGGTTCTTTAATTTCCGAGAACCATAAGCCACTACCCTCCCGGATTGCATCAAAACACATTCAAGTCCGTCATTCGAGGCATCACAATAAACTGTATACCTCTGTCCCCTCTCTGCAATTATCAGAATAGGAGTTGAAGTAAGCTTCCTCTTTAATTCACAGGTGCCCTCTCGCTAAGTCATTCCTCCAAACAGGCATCCTTCTAGGTTAATCTCATCATAGGTGTAGCTAATCGTAAGAAGTCCTCAATGAACCTCCTGTAATACCCTACCAATCCCAAGAAACTGCGTATCTCGAAGACTAACTTCGGTCTCTCTCAATTCATAATTGCCTTAACCTTCTCCGGGTCCACGGATACACCCGAAGTCAATATCACATGCCCCAAGAATTTCACCTCAGTAAGCCAAAATTCACATTTACTGAATTTGACATATAATTGATGGTCTCTCAAAACTAGGAGCACAATCCTCAAGTGACCCTCATGCTCCTCCTCAGACTGGGAGTAGATCAAGGTGTTGTCAATGAAGACCATGACGAATTGATCTAGATAGGGTTGGAATACCCTATACATGAGATCCATGAATGCTACTAGAGCATTCGTCAATCCGAAAGGCATCAATGTGAACTTGAAATGCCCATATAGCGTTCTAAACGCCGTCTTAGGGATATTTGTCTCCCTAACCCTCAACTGATGATAACCGGTGTGGAGATCTATCTTGGAGTAGACCTGCGCCCCTCTCAACTGATCAAACAAATCATCAATCCTCGGCAAAGGGTACTTATTCTTGATAGTAACCCTATTCAACTGCTTGTAGTCAATACATAGCCGAAGGGTCTTGTCCTTCTTCTTGAAAAACAACACTGGAGCGCCCCAAGGTGAAGTGCTCAGTTTAATAAAACCTCTATCCAATAATTCTTGTAGTTGGACTTTGAGTTCCTGCAACTCAGTAGATGCCATTCCATGAGTCATAGAAATAGGCAATGTACCAAGGTGCAACTAAATAGTGAAGTCTACATCCCTCTGCAAAGGTAATGTTGGTAGTTCATCAGGAAAAATATCCTTATACTCGCAAACCACCCGAGGTAGACCCAACTCCTGTCTTGCCTCGTCCTCCAAGGTAAGGCTTACTAGCCAACCTATCAACTGCCTGTGCCATCTAGAATCGTACATGGCTTGAGGGTAAAGCATCGTGCTTATCCCCTTGAAATATAACACAAACATTAGCCGGTGTGTAGGCAATAACCCTCTTACAATCACAGTCAATGATGACCCAATGTGTCGTCAACTAGTCCATCCCAAGGATGACATCAAACTCCGACATGTCCATGACTTTAAGGTCCATAGTCAACTGAATCCCTGAGATCTCTAACTCACAATCCTGACTTATCTGATCAACCCTCACCCTAGTCCTAGGGGAAGAACTCACATGTAGCGGCTCTTCCAAGGTTTCAACTTGTAAGCCCAAATCTTTCACACATGATGCAGCAATGAATGAATGAGATGCAACAGAATCAAACAATACTCTTGCCCATAAGCGAAAGAGTAGAAATGTACCTTGAATGGTTGATTGATCTATAACCTTGGTCTGAGGTGTGATGGCATAGACACGCTCTTGACCTCGACCTCGACCCATGCCCTGGCCCATTCTGCTTGATTGTGAAATAGTAGGGGCCTATGCAGCACCCTTAAATCGATACTAGTTCCCCTAGCCCATGGTGGGGTAAGGAGGAACAAACTGAGTGCGAACGTCCCACTAATGACTAGGACTGGGGTGTCCCATAACTATGGGATCTGTGCCTCTAAGAACAATCCCGTTTCCAGTGTCCAAGCTGGTGGCAATATAAACATGTCCTCTGCCTTGGCTGGCTAGTAGCCTTGAAATGCCTCCCATCTTGGGATGATTGACCCTAGCCTTGGCCTTGATAGTCGCGGCCTTGTCCTTGAAACCCCTGCGGAGTAGATGTCCTTTGCTTTTTCCTTGAGCAGATGCTCGCATCCCAGATGCTCCGTGCGTCGTCCACCTCCCTCTCAATGGCCATAGCTGTCTTGAGCATTAAGTCTATATTTTATAGGAGAAGTCCCACAATTTTACCCCGGATGGATAATTTCAGACCATCCTTAAACTTTCTCACTTTGGCCATGTCCGTGGCCACATAATTGCCAGCAAAATGTGCTAATTCAGTGAACTTAGCCACGTATTCGAGCACTGTCATCGTTCTTTGTTTTAGTTCCAAGAACTCCCGAGCCTTTGCATGTTGTGTAGATGTTGGGAAATACTTACCTATGAAGAGCTCAAGGAACTCTTCCCACGTCATTGCCTCCAAATTCCTTGAGGCTTTGACCCAATCCCACCATACTTGGGATTCACCCTCTAGCTGGAATGCAACTAGCCTTATCCTCGTGGCATCGGAGGTGATCTCCATAGCCTCCAAGATCTTGCCAACTTGCCGAAACCAATGGTGTCGGCTTCCAGCCGGTTCCCCTCCCCCTTGAAGGTTGGAGATGATTGCGCCTTAAACCTTTGGGTTACTCTGGCCTCCACTGGCCACAGTTGCACTAACTTGTGCAATAGTGAAACCTTCTGACACTTCCGCTGCCGCAGTGGTATGATTCTGACACTAATAGCCTCCGCGGAGAATTTGGTTGGTCAAGGCGGTGGCGGTTGGTTGTTCCCCAACCCACCGCCTGGCGTCCTCTTCCTTGACTAGCCATCTACATATTTCAGATAGCAATTCAGTCATATAGAGTATCCCAAAGAAATAGGGATCAAATGTAAACTTTGAGATTTCTCTCATTGTCTAACTAGTAGTGCATGTATCGACTACTAATAGACATCTACATCCAAAACTATCCCGTTTGTTCATTTCCCGAACCCCTAGGCTATGCTTTCTAACCCTATTGTTCCTCATTTTTCCATTCACACTTTACCATGTAAATTATTCACACATTACACAACACACAATCATGTAGCATATTAAGCACCAAAAATGAAACACACAATAAATGTAATGGTCTAGACCCATGCCTATCAAGCCCTAGGTAATTGCATGCCTATCTCTGATACCAAGTTGTGATGCCCCAAAATCTGAGGGTTCGTTGATCAACCATTAACCTGTGAAAGCCTTGTGGATGTCGTGTAACCCGATAGAACATCGTATGTCCCATTCACAGGGACCCATCATTTCACATGACTGAACAGAGCCCCCTTTATGCTAGGAGCTCTTCCAAACAACCATCTTGCACAAAATATAGTACAATAGGAAAAACAACACTTGGCAGCTGTTCCTAGTTCGCTTAGGCCAAGCACACCTTCGCTTAGGCGAGGCAAAACCTCACCTACAGGATTGCCCTCGAGTTCGCCCAAGTGAGCTCACCTTTGCCTAAGCGAGGCAGAGCCTACATTTTCAGGTCAATCTTATACAAAAATCTTTTTTTTTTTAAGTTTAATTACACTCCTTTACATAAAAATACACATATGAGTTCAATTTCACTCATAAACACATTTATACATGTCAAAATGAATTTACTTTAAACATTTTACAAAATGATCATAAAGCCACAAACCTGCTTTCTTCACTCTCGCGGCTCCGGGTGATAACCGCCCATCGGCGCATTTCCCGCACCTGAAATGTTATCCTATATAGGGTGAGTCATACCGGTGAGTAATTCTATAGAGGCTACTCCTACCCTAATTTTCACGTCTGATGCTTACACTTCACATCAACATTCCAAAGAGATAAGAATATGCCAATTCTAACTTGGAATCCTAAATGCCATGCCATGAAATGAGATAAGACCCACTCATGCACTATGCCCGAGTCTTTACCGACTCCCATACCCGAGTCTTTACCGACTCCTACCACACAATGGGATGCCCACGTGTGATAAAAATCGTAATTGATAGATTACATCCAATGATCATTTTCAAAACAAAAGTCATGTTTTTATAAACCAAAACTTTTGGATGTCATTCTTCGAATGAACATTTTATATACAAAACCATTGTGTCTTTTGTGCGTAGCAGATTTTTGAAGTCTCACCGTCGGCTCCGCACATTGTCTACACATTTTAGACTTTCACCGTCGGAGTGTAGTAAACCAGTCCAGGTCTTTCACCCGAGGGAGTGTCTAGCCCTTCTTGCTATTACTCGACACAAGTTTTTCGTTTCATGCAACTGTGCGACTCTGTTGGACTTCATCCAATGGTACCGACCCCACTCATCAAATCACAAATTTCGGTGTTTGATCCTAACCATGCACCAACACCTATGAAATACGATGTTCCCGCTCATATGCAATGCAATGTGCCATTGCAAGTTAATGTCATGTCCCACATGTAATGAATGCCATATGGACAATATAAAACATACAATTTACCTTGTATCCTGGATAATTATAGCACATGCATATAATTTCCAAAACAAACATTCATTCAATGTTAATACATTTGAACACACATATTAACATTCATCAATCACAACAACAAGCATGCTATCACATATCAAGTAACAACACAATTAATTCTCAAGGCAAAATGTGACATCTGGGTGCCGTGGCCATGACAATAGTATAACGGGGCTCTTAAACTAATGTCAGAAATCGGCCAATGACCTTTAAAACGAGGCCCGCGATTCCAGCCAAACAAGCCCTTATCAGTCCAAATTAATTCTTTTCAATCCAAACGGTCCCTAAACACATTTTGGGACATATTACATAAAATTTACATAACCGGCCACAAAACGACATTTAATGTTGTTTTAGCATTGCCCAAACAGTCCCTAAGGGCAAGGATTTCAACCAAACAACCCTTAACTATGCTTTGAGCATGCCATGGACACCTCACAAAACAAATCGGGCACAAAACCGGCCACTACTGGGCCACAAAAATCCCCCAACAACTTGCAACAGGACTTCTCTAGTTCACCTAGGCAAAGTATAACACAACGTAGAAGCTGACCTCGGGCTTGCCTAGGCGAAGCCCACCTTCATCTTGGCGAACACCTTCGCCTAGGCGAAGAAAGTCGGGTTTTGGGCATTTTTTTGCCCAAACTGTCCCTTAACACGTTCCACCATTTTTAACCTAAAAATCAGCCAAAAAATGGGAACTTGAACTAGAGTAGGAAGAATCCCTACCTCTTGAAGCTTTGTAGAACGGTAGGAGGTCTCGAGAACACCTCCTAAACCCAAGAACTTTGATTTCCCCCAAATCTCCTCCTTTGGATCTTCGGTGAAATCCTTCATTTTTGGTACCCACGCGTAGCTCTTGTTGCGGCCATGAACTTTTGTTCTTGGCCTGACGAATTCCGACCAATGGAACTCCGTAGATCGAAGAAAGAAGGCTTGTTGCTCTCTTTATTCTCTCTTGCACTCCCTCTTGGCCAAAACCAAGAAAAGAATGGGATCTCTTCCTTTCTTGTCCCCCAAGCCCTCACTTAAGTTTTAAGTGGGTGGCTCACATCACACCATGTGTTCGTAATTTGGTCAAATTAAGTTTTTCTCAGCGATTTATTTCGTTCCGGTTCAAGTTCAAATGATTTTAAATAAACTTTATTTAAATTATTTCTCAAAATCTCGTTTTTGGGTTTCTGAGCTTACATCGTGAAATTCGTGAAAAATCGATTGTTTCGAAGTTACTTGAAATTCATCACGGGTAACTAGATTTCACGAGGCGAATCCAGCGGTGAGGTCCATTTCATCATCAAGATCTAGAAAAATTCCAGAGTTTGCAACTTTGTATTGTATGACAATTCTTAGTTTGCACTTTTTCAAAAAATTTCAAATTTACCTGGGTTTTACACCATGCTTCCTCGATATGGGTTTGAAGTCCTGGTTTCTAGGTTATGTTTTTTTAATCCATTTCATCATGTTTTCTTGATATGAGTTTCTGATTTTGGTATTTGAATCACTTTTTAATATAGTATTTATTAATTAAAAATTTTTAAAAAATAAAAATATAGTATTTATTTATTATATTATTAATTATTTGATAAGAATATATTTTATATTTTATGTTTTAAACCAAAGAAAATATGAAGAGAAATTTAGAGAAAGAAATCTGCAGAGATAATGAGATAATGCAGTTTTATTCTCTTTACTTTTATTTTTTAAATACAAAAAGGAGAAGACTATTTATAAATGTTTGGGGAACCCAAATTTTCATGTAATCTTAATGTTTAAGGCAACTAGTATTTACTTTACAAAGGTGGCCAACATTCCTTTTGTAAATCGATTGTCATTCACTTATTTCCTTATAACACTCATCCTTGAATGACCATTATGGAACTTAAGGAAATTTGTTAGAACTGCCTCGTTAAAAGCCTTGTTAGTAAAACCCATTGGCACAAAACCTGAACGAAGGGAAAAAGAGTGTAGTACACTAACATCCATTTATACTCCCCCTCATGTCAATGTCCTTTTGTTGACACATTACAATCTTGTATAATAACTTCTTGAATGTTGAGATTGTCAATGACTTTATGAACAAATTTGATAGATTATCACTTGAGCATATTTGCTAGGTTGTGATTTGGCTTTGTATGGATTTGAAAGATAGCCTGCATCTGCATATCCGAGTAATTGTGACTTTGACTCATTTGAGTAAAATAGACTCATATTAGTAGTTCCACGGAGATAACACAGTACATCTTTGATGCCATTACAATGTTTTCGAGTTGGAGTAGAATTGTACATGACTAATAAATTGACAAAAAAAGTAATATCCGGACAGTACAATTAGCAAGATATATAAGTGCACAAATAGCACTAAGATATGGTACTTTAGGACAAAGTAAATTTTTGTCATTTTCACGAGGATGAAATAAGTCATTTTTCATATCAAGTGGTTGGACAACGATTAGGGAGCTTAATGGATATGCTTTATCCAAATTAAAACGTTTTAGGGTTTTCTTAATATATGTTGATTGATAAACCGACACTCTAGTTTGAAAATGCTTGATCTGCAGGCTAAGACAATTTTATTTTTCCAAAAAATTTCATTTCAAATTCCTTCTTCAAATATTTTATAGTTTCTATGAACTATTCAGAAGTTTCAACTCAAATCATCAACATATACAAAAATAATCTCAAATTTGGTTTGTGATTTTAATAAAAATGCATGAGCATATAGGGTTGTTTACACGCCATTTTCTTTAATAAATACGCACTAAGGCAATTGTACCATATGTGTATGAATTACTTCAGTCCCCTTGAATACCATTGTAACTTAATTGATTACATGTTATGAGGGTTTGCACTATTTTCTTCAAGTAATTTAAATTCTTCAGGGATTTTCATGTATATATCATTATCTATTGATCCATATAAATATACTTTGACAACATCCGTGAGATTTACATCTATTAGAGATTGTTAGAGCGCTTTCATACAAATACCCATTTGTACCCAATAAGCTTTATACTTTTAGACGTTTGGACTACAGGTCCAGAAACTTCTTGTTTTATTAATAATTGTAATTTTGCGTGCATATCCCTTTTCTATATTAGCCAATAATTTCATTTTCAGCATTCTTCTATATTTTTTGGTTCGGGATCTTCATCATTTTGTATAATGTCTAAGGCCACTTGGAAAATATTATAAAAAGAAAATATTATATCAAACCCATTTTTAGCTTTATGTACATAACTTATTGAGACCTCATTATTTTTAGGTACTTGTGCCTCTTCAAAGGCTTTTTGTGCATTTCGTACCTTTTCAGGGGTTCCTTATTTATTATATATTTTTGTAGGGGCTTGTTGTTCATCATGTACCTCTACTAGGACCTTTTGTTTATTATGTGTCTATACCATGACCTTTTTTTTATTATGTACCTCTACAAGGACATGTTGTTCATCCATGTGCCTTTACTGGGCATTTTGTTTATTCTAGGCCTCCATAAGGGCCTTTTGTGTTTACTATGTACCTCTATAGAGGATTCTCGTTTACTATGTGCCTCTAAAGGGGCTTCTTCTTTACTATGTGCCTTTACAGGGACTTCTCGTTTACTATGTATCTTGTTTGTTGTTCATCATGCGCCTCTATTGGGGCCTTTTGTTTATTATGTACCTCTACAAGGGCTTCTCGTTTACAATGTACCTCTATAGGGATTCTCGTTTATCGTGTGCTACTACTAGAGAATTTTGTCTTATTTGTTATTCTTCAGGAGCGTTAAGATTTGCTCGTGTTCTCCTATTTCGAGGAATTATGTCTTTGAACCAATAGGTCTCTCACACTTAAAGCGTGTATTAGATTCATTTACTAATTGTCCTACAAGGACATCATTCCGTGCTAGAATATTTAAAAATCCGAATGTGTGGTTTCGCTACTATTAATGAATGCACAGAACTTAATGTAAGTTCGCAAATGAATGATCCTTTGAACTTGTAGTTCACATTGGTTTATATGAGGATCAAGATGAGACATCATAAGTGCCTTCCATGTAATTTATTGTCATTATTCTAGAATCGACTTTTCTTCCCTTAATGGTAGGAACATAATCTCATTAAAATAATAATTTGTAAAGCCAATAAACAACACGTGAGAATTCATTAAGCAAGAGAATCTTTTGGTTCTTTAATGGATGCTCGTGTGAGTATTTTATGATTTGACGTATTATAGGAGACCCAAATTGACCTATCATGTCATGTAAAAACAACATAAAACTTAATAAACTTTATATTTGCTCTTCTAGAGCCTTCATTTAAATTTGAAGTACCAGAGATGGTACTTACACTGGCTCTTGTTAGTGTCAACCTTTATTCATTTTGAGATTCAATAACACATGGATTTTAGATACAATTTGTGACACCCCAAATCCGGGGTCCCATTGACAACCCGTCAACCCGCGAAATTCTCAGGGATTTCAGACACGATACCACAAAGTGATCAAGCAGTCCCATTTACTGAATCCATATTTTCACAAAAATTGGGCAGAGTATCCTTGTTCAGGGAACTCTACCCAACATACAACCTCGTATAAATCAATAATCATATAACCCATGTGGTCTCAATGGCGGTATCGAATTTACAGTAATCCAGACCTGTCCATATCCCCAATATACATCCCTTTATCTCGGGACTCATTCATTCATGATTAAATCTAACATAAGGAAAATAAAACTTAATGCTAATCCGTGAAAAGTTTGATCTACGGCCCTACCATAATTACACACCCGAATTGTTTTAAAACAATAGTCCCAAAAGAATTTAGTTACAACATTTTATTCAAAGTGGTGGCCATCAAGGCCACACATCGATCTTCTTCATAATCAATGTCTCTGCTCTGAGCAATCGCCTCCCGTACACCCCTTGTACCTGAAAGGGGGTTCCACAACGGGGTGAACAATGCCTAGTAGAAAAATTCTCCTACAAGGGCTACTCCCTGCCTAAATGCACAAGCAATGACATGCATAAAACATCAAATCATATTCCATATAAATAATGCAACCTATATGGAATGTTACGTGTCATGCATGAGATGAGACTTCTCATGTCCATAACCCCGAGTCCTGATCGGATTCTTCACACCTGCAATGCCAAGTGTGAAAAACCAGCTATTGGTGTTTCACCCAATGACTTAAACCATTGGAAAACCCTCCAATTTTTAATTTATCAAATCCCGTGTGTTGTTCATGAGCCACGTCTTTTTTGGGGTCACACCGTAGGATCGTCGCGCGCCTTCTGACATTTTTACGGGCTTTCACCGCTGGTGATCATGTCTAACCGCATATAAATTTGGGTCTTTTACCTTGGAGGAGGGGGGGCATCTACCCCATTTTGATACGCCCAAACAAACGTGATTTATATTTATTATTGTTTTATACAACCACGAGTCTCGATTTTGGACGTGGTCCCATTTTTGAGCTCACCACACATCTACCAAGCACGACGCACAATGCAAGACGCACCAAACTCGGGGGTCCGCTGACAACCCGGGCCAACCCGTTGAACACTTAAGTCTCGCGTCATGAGACCATACATGAGTAAAAATGGCCACTTGGGCCCATACATCAATACTCACCAAAATCTAACCAACTATATTATGATAGTTCAAGAGTTGATTACATCACTCTTAATACCAACATATATTAAATTTAGAATTCTAATACATGCTTTACAAAATAAATACAAAAGCCACATGTCGGCTTTCTTCTCAAAAGCGGCCTCTAATGAGCACCGTCTTCCCAAACACTCCCTCGCTCTCGAAATAATATTCTCAACAGTATAGCAATGCCCAAGAGTGATAATCTCCGCGCGGCTATTCCCACCCAAGTGCACATGCAATGATTCAGATCACAAACGCATTCGCAAATACATGATCCTACTTGAATGTCTACATGATATGGATGAGAATGTGACTCACCCTTCCCACTTCTCGAGTCCTCATTGACCCCTACGCATGCCTGGGCTTCTAAATGTAAGAAAACATCGCTTTCAAAACAAAAGGTTTTTTGCTCTTGAAAACATTTCATACCGAAGCCTCTGTGAAAATCTATCGACAACCCTCCGAGGTGAATCATTGCAATTTCTTCAAATGTTTCTGGGTCCGCCTTCAAGATGAACTATTGGATAACTCTCCAAGGAAATTCTTCGGAAAATCTTCCCTTGAAATTCCTTTCACAACCATTTTCCATTTTTCTTTTCTTTCATACCATGTACTCACACTTAATTTTCTAGTCGCCTTACAGATAATAAATGATTCATGCCATTTTCATGCAACACATGCTAATATATCTTAACTATGCATATATTAACAAATTCACATACTAATCACATGTTATTTATTCATATCAATAACATCAAATTAGCCTATATAGCTAATCAATCCAATTTAATTCTAATGGCTCTCACACAATTACATTTCATATAATTGTGACATCATGTTACTAAATTCATGCATTAACATATTAATTTCCACACCATTCGCTTATTCATCTTAAACAATATTTTGCTTACAACACGACATGGACCATTTTCTACCAACAGCAAACCAGACTGCTTTTAACAAATTCCTGTAATGAGCAAGGCTGTCCATGGATGCACTTCTCTCACCAAAGTGGAATCGAAATCTATGGCCATTTTCTGCCCAACAACACCCAAACCATAATCTAACACACAATTATAACACAGGGGACTATTTCTACTGGATCAACCGGATCGCCCAAAACGGGTCCTAAAAATTCCAAATACCCAGTCCTAAGTTTCGTGGGATCGGCTCAAACGAATTATCATTCACGACCTCAAACACTCCAAACCATTTACAAGGCTCTTAAAACCGAAAATAACCGAGTAGGAGAAGACCCCTACCTCCCAGAGTTGTCGAAACTCCGCGAAATCGATGCCCACGCGTAGCCCTTGCCACGTAGAACAACTTTGCTTCTTAGCCCGACGCGAACCGACGGTCCGAAAGCCGGGAAATCTAGAGAGAAGTTGCACTTTCTTTCACTAAAACTCCATTCTCCCCCACGCACGCTTTCTCGCCCAAAAACGGAGGTAGCATAAAGCTGCCTCTTTCATTTATTCTTTTTGTCCTTATTGCCTGAGTCAAACCATCATTGGCTCGTTGGATTCGCTCGTCTCTTATCATATACCATGGGTTTTCACTCAATGACATCATGTCATGTGTCCAAATGGGCCCCACTTGAATCAAGATTGACTCATTCTGCACGACACGTAGCTGCTGTGAGCCACTCAAAATGTGCAAGTATCACCATATTCTGTTTCGTTCTTTCGAAAACGTCACGATTTTAAATTGCATCGAGGAATTAGCCAAAATTCGGCGTGGTATTGAATTTAGCGAGCGGTCGCCGGTGAAATGCATTTCGTCATACGAGATCTAGAAAAATTCGGATTTTGACGAAATTACCATTTACCATTTTAAATTAAATTTTTTAGGGTTTTACATTCTTCCCCCCTTAAAAGAATTTTGTCCCGAAATTCCACGCACATATGCATCCTACCACGTGCATATGTAACCCTACACGATCCAATTCATGGTTGGTGTGCAACGATGACCTTTTAAAGGTCGCGATATTTGTTTCCTTTGATGGGCGTCGGCTTTAATCCATGTCGAGAATGACATCAAAGTCACAGAGCCCTTGTGAAACACCCACACCCGATGCAACACTTAATGGGCAGCTAATCCGAGTCGGTCTCGGCTCCTATCACCCAACTCTAAGTCTACGTGATACTTAGTGATCGTGTGTTTTCTTTCTCGAAGCGACAGAACTTTTAGAGCCCCTCATTGCCAGATCTCTTATACATAGTGCGGATATGTCTCCATGGGTCTCCTTTCCCATGATACGGATATCTCCACGGGTCTCTCACCCACACGAAGTGCAGGATATCTCCGGGTCTCTTACGCCCATACACAAAAATTAAGATATCTCCGCGGGTCTCTCGTACCAGCGCCCCACCGCGAAATTACGGATATCTCCACAGGTCTCTTACACCCACACATAAATTCTAGATATCTCCACAGGTCTCTTACACCCACATAGGACCTTTCGGATACTACCACGGGTCTCATACTTTAATTCGGGCTTTCACGGGGGATGCGCGACCCCCTTCTTGCTTATGACACCCGTTAATTACTTCGTTTCTGGTTTGAACTATGAGTCTTCATTGGATGTAGTCCCAAGGACAAACTCACCCAGAGTGGTGAATGACCATACCGTGCACCTACACCCAACTCGATGCGATGTCACCATGCACATAAATGTAATGATGCCATGCTGTGACACCCCAATCCCAACGGCTCTTCTAGAGGCCTCGACCTCCAAGCCCACACCTTTCATACATGATGCAACAATGAATGAAATGTTGCATCAATTGCTACTCTAGTTAACCGGGTGCAGAGTAGACGTGCCCTACAAGCCGTGGCTAATGCAGACCGCTCGATCTGTGATACCATGAGACCTTTGCCTCTAGGAAAATCAGTCTCACTTGTTTAGTATAATAATAACATATCGTCGTCCAGTCGCTGAAGTCTAGGCCTATGAGCCATGTCCCTGACCTTGACCCGCACTCTGGCCCCTCTGCTTTGCGTGTAACGGAAAGGGGCATGTAGTACCACAACGGGACGATCTTTGGTTCCTCGGCTGCCTTTGGGGAGTGGAGGAATAAATTGTGTCGAGCTTTTTGTCTGTTGGTATTTGGGAATCACGCTACCCAGCAGGATCCTTGTCTCACGAGGCAATCTGTCTCCATGCAGGCAAGCTGAAATAACATATCGTGTGCCACTGCTGACTGTGCCCCACATCCACGGCCCCGGTCACGAAACTTCGTGTGAAGCGAAGTCTTCTTCCTCTTTCTCGAATTAGAAGAAGGCTGATCCTCACTTTATTCTCCCACCCGGCATCGCATTTCGGATACCGTGCATCCTCTATCTCTTTTATACATGGTTGGTGGTTCGACCATGAGTCCATGTCTTGTAGGCGGAGCCTTACGATCTTTCCTCAAATGGATAACTCCAGCCCATTCTCAAAACCTCTGACCTTGCAGCGTATCGTGCCCACATGGTCATCGCTAAAATGTGCAAACTTTGTGAATACGGCCACATACTCCATCTTGTCATGGTTCCTGCCTCGGCTCTTAGGAACTCTTGGGCGCTGCATGTCTAAGCGATGGCGGAAAATACTTGCTCATAAAAGCTCATGGGACGATTAGTCATTGCCTCTAAGTCACTGAGGTCGCCGCGGTCCGTCACACTTGGGCTACGCCTGCAGGCGAAATGCGGCTAGTCCCGATCTGATAGTGTCGGAGGTAATCTTTATAGCCTTTGACACCTTCTCCCAGCGCCTACGCCGAACCAGTGGTGCACCACCGCCGGATCTCCTCCCTGAATATCGGATGATGTGCCTTGAACCTCTGGAGAGGTTACTCGGACCTCCCGGCTGTCTTGCACTTGCATGTGTAATGGCAACAATTGCAATCCTATAGCCTCGACAAGGTCACACATTGGTCAAATACTAGTGGTGCTTATTTGCGCTTTGTGGGCGACCTCGTCCTCTCTGCAGACTAACCATCCACATGTCGAATTTAATGCAATATTTCTAAGGTGTAAACCTAGCCCCGAGACACTATTCACATTCCAAAAAATTCTCATACGCAATGTCAATGCATTCATAGGTAATGCAAGACAATAATTCCATATATTAAATTATACGCAACAAAAATTTTATTTTATTTTATTTTTATTTATTTATTTTTTTGAAAAAACCTATGAGCAGTGTTCATGAACAATGATCAACGTTGACGTAGCGATTGCAGCGATCCAGCTTGCGGGTTGGGTACGGTGCACACCCGAGAACCAAACTGCGCTGCTACGCAGCCACTTACGCATGCTGCCTTGTTGGGGCGCTCGCTCGTGGCGGCCGAAGCCGGCGTATCGTGGCCATGTAAGTGGCTCTTGGGCGCCAGCCATGCGACCCCCTGTCGACACAAAAGAATCATGTCGCGATACAAGCTTCGTACGCTGTCATGGCATGCTGCGCCGTGTCGCCGATGCTCTGCGCCGTATCGCGAGGCGAAGCGTCGTATCGGCCCGTGTCGGCGTGTTCGCGACACAAGGCCGCCTTCCCCTTTGCGATACAAAAATTGTAGCCATTGATACTCATGCAGCGCGCCTCTGGCGCCGTGTCTACTTACCCCTTCTGGCGTGCCGTGTCGCGGGCGCATCGCGTGTCGCGGCGCATGCGTGCCGTGTGCGACGTCTCGGCGCACTACGCCCGAAATCGATGGTCCGTTGACCGTCTGTCAGCCGCGGCTTATGTCTCATGTCGCGAGACCCGTACATGGTAAAAATGGCCACTTGGGCCCGTACATCAATGTCGCGAAATCTAATAACTATATTACAATAGTTCAAGAGTTGATTACATCACTCTTAATACCAACATATATTAAATTTAGAATTATAATAAATGGTTTACAAAATAAATACCAAAGCCACATGTTGGCTTTCTTCTCAAACGACCTACCAGGCGTCGTCTTCCCCGAACACTCCACTATTGCCAAATAATATTCCCTCGACATGGTAGGCAATGCCATTAGTGATAATCTCTCTGCATGGGTTACTCCGCCCTAAGTGCACATGCAATGATTCAACACAAACACATTCAAGTAAATATATGATCCTACTTGAATGTTTACATGATATGGATGAGAATGTGACTCACCCTTTCCCACTTCTCGAGTCCTCACTGATTCCCTCACACATGCCTAAGCCAAATGTAAGAAAAACATCGTTTTCAAAACAAAAGGTTTTTGTTCTTGAAAACATCATACCGAGTTTCGGTAAAATCCATTGGACAACCCTCCGAGGTGAATTCTTCGGGTAATTTTCCGGAATAGTGTGAGTCACGCCTCGAGATGAAGCGCATTGGACAACTCTCCAAGACAATTCTTAGAAAATCTTCCTTGAAATTCCTTTCACAACCATTTTCCATTTTTCTTTCTTTCGCCATACGCTCACCTATTAATTTTCTAGGTTGCCCAGATGCATATGAAATGCATTGTACCATTTCATACAACATGCTAATATATCTCAATCATGCATATGTTAACAAATTCACATGCCCAATCACATGTTATTTATTCATATCAATAACATCAAGAGTAAAAACTCCATGATTTAATCAACAATCGATTTAATTCGTTGGCTCTCACACAATTACATTTCATATAATTGTGACATCATATTAACACATTAAATTCATGCATTAACATATTAATTTCCACACCATTCAAGTCATTCATCTTAAACAATATTTTGCTTACAACACACATGGACCATTTTCGGTCCAACAAACAGAAGCCGGAATTTATTTTTTAACAGTCCTAAAATATTAATGGAGTTAGGTGGACAGCCCTCTCACCCAACAAAGTGGAACCGAAATCCATGGCCATTTTCGGCCCAACAACACCCAAACCATAATTTAACACACAATTATAACACAAGGGGACCATTTCCAGCCCGGGATCAGTCAGGGTTGTCCCGAAATGAGTCCTAAAAATTTCAAACAATTTAGTCGAAGTTTTGGGGCCCAGACCAAACAACCATTCCACAACCTCGAACGCCAAACCATTCTCGAGGCTCTTAAACGAAAATAACCGGTAGGAAGACCCTACCTCCCGAGTTGTCGAAACTCCATGAAAGCGGTGCCCTTGCGGCGTAGCGCGCGCGTGGGAACAACTTTGCTTCTTGGCCCGAAGCGAACCGACAGTCTGAAAGCCGAGAAATCTAGAGAGAAGTTGCATTTTCTCTCACTAAAACTCCATTCTCCCCCTCACTGCACGTTTCTGCCCAAAAATGGAGAAGATGAAGTTGTCTTCTCTTTTCATTTATTCCTTTTGTCTTTATTGCCACAAGTCAAGCCATCATTAGCTCATTTGGATTTCACTCATCCCTTATCCATATACCATAGGTTTTTCCTCCAATAGCATGTACCATGTGTCCATGTGGGCCCACACTTGAGCTCAAGTTGACTCATTACGCACGACCGCGTAGCTGCTTGTGAGCCACACTCAAAATGTGCAAGTATTGGCTTTTCACGCTCGTTGCCTCGAAAAACATGCGATTTTAGTTATCTATGGTGACGAAATTACGATGTGGTAGCTAGATTTCGCGGGCGATTCAGCGGTGAAGTGCATTTGATTATCAGGATCTAGAAAAATTCCGGATTTTGACCCGAGAAATTACCATTTACCATTTTGGAAAATTAAAATTTTCTCGGGTTTTATAAACGATGCCATGCACCCACACCTGTCGGCGCGTCTTGATCGTGCGCGCGAATACGATCATGCCATTTCATGCTATGTCATGCTACATGCAACATTTATAAATTTTGGATAATTATATTTCCTACATATAATTTCCATCAATCACAATTTACATGTTAATACATCACGCAATCACATATTAACATGATTTTTACATAATAACATATTATTTATTTTTCCATCAATACACAACACACAAAATGGCCCAAATCTCGGACCCATATAAAACATGACACCTCTTTGTCCTTTCACGGTTCGTCACCGAATTACTGTGATACCAAAACACACCACAAAGCCTGAAGACATCAGTCCCGGGATTAAAACCAAACCTGAACCCAGTCCAGGATTGTCCGAAACTATTCCTAAAAATTTCCAATATTCAGTCCCAAAATCTTGTCCGGACTGTCTGAAAATAGTCACGAAAATTCAATCCGGACTGTTCGAAAACAATCCCTAAAATTCATAAAAATTCCTACATTTAGTTCCAAAAAGAAATTTACGGCCTCTCACGACTTCTAAGAAAAACCCTAAGCCATTAAATGGCCTTTAGGCTAAAAGCAACAAACGGAAAAATTCCATACCTTGTGTGGAGTTGCGAAACTTGAGATTTTGTAGTATCGCGCATGCTTCGTTGCGCGTGGATCGACATTACCTCTTGCTCCGACGAAAAGCCACGACCCGATTTCCATAGATCTTAAAGAGAAGTTTCTCTCTCTACTTTTCTCCTTTCTCTCTCTCTGCTCACTCTGTTTGCTCCCTCGTTTTCTCTCAATTTCCCTCTTTGTTTCTTGTTCCTTTTCTTTTCTTTTTATTTATTTTAATTTTTTTCTTTTCCTTATTTTATTTTTATTTTTATTTTCTTGTTTTATCTTTCCCTTATTTCCTCCATAACACCAGGCTTAGTGTGAGCCATCCACACAAGTGCATCACATGTCATGTGTGTCCACGCCAGCATGATGCGTTGAAAACGTGAAATTAGGTAGCCTCGAATGCGACGAGGAGATCGACCAGGAATGGCCCAGATTTGCGAGATGAATTGATAGTGGTCAGTTTCATCATCAGAGATCTAGAAAATTCCTAGTTTTTCAGCAATTCTTTATTTTAGCATTTTTGAGGAAAATTGAATTTTTAGGGTTTACATTGGGGTTGTATGTTGGGTAGAGCTCACGACGAGGGGCTTTGGATTTTGTGAAAATATGGATGATAGGCAGGATATAACAGTGTGGTATCAGATTGGCTGTCTGGGAGCCCCCGTGGGTTGATGGGTTGTTAGCAGACCACCGGTTGGGGCGTCACACAATTAAAATGAAAACAAAGCATAATATAAAGAGCAATATAATTGATGTAATAACAAAGTTTATTATGAATTGATATAATAAATAGACAAGATATATAATTAAATAGTAGTGTTTTCACATTTTATTAAAAACTCGGTCTTTTCACTAAGACCTCCAAAGAAATCATAGAATGTTAAGATAAACCCATCAACATCAGTAAAGTTTATTTATATTGCTTTCATTTTTTCTTTATTGATGTTTGGTAAAGGACCAAATGTTTATGCATACAACATGTATACAATTAATGTCATTGCATACAACATGTATAATAATTATTCTCATGATTCTTAGAAGGTTTATCCCATATACACTTTCCATTTTACATCAATATTAATCTCCTTTTGGTGGTGAGACTTTTCATTTCCCAAGGATTTAAGGGATTATCAATATGGCATCAGGAATTTTTTCCATGATTGTGACCATGTGATCCTCATCCATGCCTACGAATTTGGGATGATATTGCATTCGTTTTAGGGAATCAATTCAAATATTGGATTAAGGAAGCCCGATGACTTTTCATCAAAATTTCAATAGTTTATTAAGCATCAATGATCTAAGATAAACAATCCCTTCTCCAAATATCAAATGTCATGAACTTGAATTTGTGAGATTTGACATTATGAACAAACTTTTGATGTATGACAAAATAACGAGAATCAAGTATATGATAAATTGATAAAAATAATAAGAATTTTGATTGATAACCAAAATCAAATAATTTTATTTTAGGTTTTGATAATATATAATAAAATAAAAACTAATATAAAAACTTAAAATTTAAATAGCCTTGAGATCGTAGAATTACCTTCAAAGTAGAGTAATTCTTGCTAATAACATATTTTAAACCAAAGAAAACATGAAGAGAAATTCAAAGAAAGAAATCTATAGAAAGAATGAGAGAATAAAGTTTTATTCTCTTTACTTTTATTTTTTAAATACAAAATAGGAGAAGACTATTTATAAGTATTTTGGGAACCCAAATCTTCATATAAATAAGTGTTTTGAGAACCCAAATTTGCATGTAATCTCACTGTTTAAAAGTAACTAGTATTTACTTTACAAAGGTGACAATTCATTTTATAGGTGGTTATCATTCATACATTTCCCTTATAACAATTTATTTATTTTATTAGAATTTTAATTATCAAATGTTAATATATTGTCAAAATATATATTAAAATCTAATTTATTTTAGTGGTTTAACTACACCTTGAAATTAAAATAATTTTTTAATAAAAAATTAGAGATAATGAATAATTGATTTGTATTTAAAAATAAATTTTGATTTTTAAAGTTGTAGGTTTTTAAATAGGAAATAGGAGATGAATAGTATTTAAAAATGAATTTTTTAAATTTATAGATGGTTGTATTGTTCGAGTGCACTAGTATGAGAATATTTCCCTTAAAGAGCATCAAACCCGGTACACTAATCTTTTGCTTTCTTTTTTGAATTATTTTCTTGCCAAGATGTTGATTTGGCATATCCAAGGTTACAAGTGCAATTAAAATGAAACTTTGTTTATTTAAATACCTAAATCTTTAGTAAAAGATATAAATGCAAAATTCGTTTAAGTTTAGGATTTTTTTTTGTTATTTTGCCTTTATTTTATTCATTTAGGAATTAGTTTAGTACTTTTATAAAGTACCACCATAATTAGAAAGTCAATTGTATTATATATATATATACACACACACTTCACCTTCAATTCAATAAAAATCAAGGCATAATAGGAACCATTCTCAAACGTTTATTTGAACAATCCAATCTTTATATAATATTAAAGCATTACTCAGGGTCTCCAATGGATCAAGCGGCTCAACCCGGGTAATGAGGCTTGTGGCTTGGTTTGGGCTGAACTATGCATTTTGTTGAGGCATGGCTTACCTCCAGGGCCTTGTACTATGCCTAAGATGAGCGAGCTTAGTAGGTCAAAGAATTATTATTATTATTTTTTAATTTTAACCCATCTCTAACTTAAAATTTAATGCATTAATTAAGTTATACTTTTATTTGACTTATAAAATAAACTTTTAACAAAACATGCATTATAAATATAGTTACGTTTTGTATTTTTTTTTTAAAATAACATAGGGATAAGGGCCTGGTTATTGAGCAGGCTCAAGCGAAACCCGGCCAACCCTTTTTAAAGCAAAGATTAGGCGGGTTCGGCCGCTGTGGAGCAAATGATTGCCGTCGGTCGGGTTGAGCCTCGAGCGAGTCTCAAGCTTTTTGGAGACCCCTACATATTACACTAATGAGACCAACCACGGGTTTGAGAATGCCTCATAGTGCTCTTTCGTCTATCATGTTTGAGAAGATACACTCATTTTTCTCCATTAATGTCTCATTTCCTTGAAGTATTTGTTAAGATTTCAAGGGTTTTATTGATGGAGTCTGACCTTTCCCACCACCTATTCTTAAAGTAAATGGTGTAACCCATAAAATGAATCCTTGATATTAAGTACTACATAGAGTTGTCCTTATTCTTAGGATATGTTTAAAGTATTTGACTATAGAGGAATCATTCAATTGGTAATTGCAATTGATTGGCTTAAAGAGAGGCCTCCTTAAGCCACTTGTTCTAACCCTTTTTGATTTTATGTAGACAAATTGCCACATTTCTAGTTGTCAAAAGTTGATTTCTAACTAAATCTTGTGACAATTAATAATCTATTAGTTCACTATCTTGCCATATTACTTCTTACCATTGGTTCCTTTAAAACACACTCAGAGTATTAATCTATGCTTTGAAAGAAATTAGTACTGTTAAAAAGAAATTAGATCAAGTTCCAAAAAATTAAAGAAAAAAAAGAAGAAATTAGATCCGTTCTCAAAAATAGTACACAAACCAAAAATGGAAATATTCTCTTAAAGCCTTGGTATGCCAAAAGTAAAAATAAGAGTAAAAAAGTTAAGTTTAGAGTTCATATGTAAGGATCTAAACTAGTTCATATGTATCAAATTAAGCACTCTAAAAGCTACCGTTTGATGGTCTCTTCCCATTTCCTATCTGTCATATAGAGAATTTTGAAGGTCACATTTTTCTGTCCCATAAAAGGGAAAAAAAGAAAAGAACAATGAATGCTTCCATATAAATAAATAATTGTGTATAATAAGCCTACGCTTGCATGATAGTTTTACTCTTTATATATCAAGCCTGTGTGTGTTTATATATGCATATTAATTTATATAAAGATCATATTTCATGATTTTTTTTATTATTGCTGAAATTGTCAAGCATAATAATACTTTTATAAAATTGATATTTTTATTATCAAGAACATTTGGATCAAAATAGCTTATTCTCATTTTCTTTCATACTATATATTTTAAATTCTTTTCTTCCAAAAAGAGGAAAACAAATCTTTAATTCCCTATTCGCAATATAACTTGGTGAAATTATTGTTGAAACACAATAACCAAATGAATTTTACTTTAAATGTCTATATCGCTAGTAACTTAACTTTTATCACCAAGAAGACATGAAGCATTAATCTATTATGAGTGGATTTCATGTTCTTAATATGAAATTTTTATATTTATATCCAGTTTTTTATCCAATTTGATTAAACTTGTAGGTTTTAGCGACAAGTTTCTCACTTCCATAAGGTTAATTGAAAAATAAAAATAAAAATAACTCATTTGAAATAGTGGAGGAAATTAAAAGATTGTTGATTGAATGCCATGGTCTTGAAATGTCGGGTAATATCCCACAGGCAAAAACAATTTCTCTCAATGCTCTAGACCACCTACCCGACAATAAGTTAATTACTTTACAAATATTCCTTTTCTGTATTGTTTATATTATGTATATTTTGCACAATTGAATATATTTTTTAAATATATAATTTTAACATAAAATATACAATCATTCATTTTATTAATATTTTTTTCACATTTATTTAATTTTGGATATTTTACTTTGAAATATTAAAAACGCAAAAGCTATTGGAAATATAAAATAAAATTAGTTTGATAAAATAAATTATTATTAATTTTACTTATTTAAATAAAGCCAATAGCAAAATGGCTATCCATAAGTAATAAGATTTTAGAAATTAAATATTATGAATAAATTATTATATTGTAAGTATAAAGTGTTTACTGTAAAAAAAGAGTAAAGCGTTTACCTTTAAAAAAACAAAAGATATATTTTAAAAATTTACAATCAATAAATATAAATATATGAAAAGAATTTAAGATATTTTTTAAACATATATTTTGCACATTATCTTAATTGTATTTGAATTTTTTTTTATTTCATAATTTTTTTAGTTTTCAAAATATTTTATGAATTTTAAATAAAATATTCACGGATGATACATATGATATATCCTAGATACATCACAAAATATACCAATAAGATTTGTAATTATCGATATTTTAGGATATTCCAATTTAGACACAGGTGGATATTTCCAAAACATTTTCTTTCATCTATCTAGGAGTTAGTTTAATAATTTTGTAATGTAACTACTATAATTATGGTAAGTGATATATCAAAAATTCAATTGTATGTTGTCTAAATCAAGGCAAAGAGAACATGCATGAACTAGAGACGAGCAAACACTTAGCAAATTTTGGCACTTCTTTTTTGTCTCTATATTCAGTATTCTCTATTATAAATAAAGAGAATCATGAGTTAATAAATAGGAACAATATTCAATTTGTAATCAATCTCCCCTGGGACTCAACACAACCAGCACCACGTGAAAATTTTAATTCCGCACTCTTTTTATTACGAGTAGTTATAATCAATCTCGTGGGTATCATTGATGGAGCCTGGCCTTTTCCACCTATCCTTCAAGTAAATGACTTAGAAACGACGATCAACATGTGGGTATCTAAATGACCATTGGTGAATATTTGAGTCAAATGAATCTTTGTATCAAATAGCTTGGAAAGCTCACATGAAATGGATTGGTAATAACCATTGGTTGACTTAAAGAGATGTTAAGTTTACAATTATTTGCCATACCTTTCTAACCTTACCCAAAATTGACTGTTAGCTGCCAAAGGTTGATTTATGGCTAAATCTTGTCATTAATTAAATCATCAATTTGTTCACTATCCACCATCACTTCCTATTGACAGTTTGCTTTAAAACACAATCTAAATATTAATCTATGCCTACTAATTCTAAAATAATTTAGGGCCATTGCAGAAAAAGTGGACAAACCAAAGAAGGTGCGGTGCGATTCTCTAAAAGCTTTGGTATTCCAAAAATTGAAAGAAGTTTGGTTTAGAGTTTTAAGGTGAGAAGTTACGTACTCATTGATAAATTCATCTTATCATTGTTACTAGCAAAGCATTCTACAAGTTACCATTTGATGGTCTCTTCCAAGGAAAAAAAAGGACAGTGTGTATTTCATAAATTATTAACCTAAAGTGAATAATCTGACATCTTCTTGTAGTACATTAAGGGTTAGATGAGGCAATAGAAAAGGGACGGCGTTTGAATTTCTATAAAACATAATGCTACAATTTTTATAACACACCGCACTAGTTAAGGGTTAGGATAGACGTAGAAGGCATGTTAGGTTTCACATGAAATAAATGCTACAACTTTTTGTAATGCAAATGAATAGATGTAGGTGCCAAATCTTTGATTCCACTTTCATAATATCTTTAACTGACTAAAATAAGGGAGGGTTTGGTTGAGTTGATTAGGGAGCTGATAGGTGATTCAGCCATAGGTAGCCTTATCCTGTTTATTGCTCCTAAACTCATGATGATGGGAAAAAGAGCTACCGTGTAGCTTATTACGATTATTTGATATTAAAATATCAAAATTCCACTTTATATCTCTCTATCATGTCTCATATATGTAAGTTAACCTTTAATAAGTTACTTCTAATCAATTACTTTATCAAGCGGTAATTTATAAGCATCTACCATCTATCAACTGATTGAAACATATCTTAATCTTTTATAGAAATTTTATTTTAATATTTGTGATTTTTTTATAAGTACACAATTTTGTCTCCATTGGGACTTGAACTTGCTCATCTCCCCTCCTTATACACACCCTAGCCCTTAATATTGACAAATCATGCCTTTTAATTCTCAATCTTTACCAGATGATCAAAATTTTAAGAACTTATGATTAGGTAATTTTTTTAATTATTAGGTAATTTTACTAATTATTTATATATGGTAATTTTACCTTGTTCCCAAACAATTTGTTCTTAAATGAATGGATTGATAATTTTCTTTCTTATTAACTTATGTAGGATACATTACAATATAATTGTAAATGAAGAATAAAATATACAAAAAATTGAAACTTAGGATGAACAGTAGTGGGAGGAATCATTTGCTAACTTTGTCAATACGTTTTTATTTATCTATTTGTATTATAACCCCTTGACACTTTTCACAGTTCCATTTATAATAATAACATGTTATTATGTCATGTTATAGAAAAAAAATAGCTTCATATCAATATTTTTTAAATCAAATTTCGTGATTTATTTATTTATTATTATTGAAATTTCCATGTATATAATTTTATCACCAAGAACATTTGGATTAAATCACCTCATTCTCAATTTCTTTCGGCCGTTAATATTCTTCTTCTTGAAAAAAAAAAAATCTTTAATTACCTTTGCATAAAATAACTGTGTAATTATTGTTGAGACATATTTATAAAATGAATTTTATTTAAAGAGACTATTTCCAATGAATTTAAGATTCATCTACGAAAAGACATGAACCATTAACCTAGCATGAGGTGATTTCATGTTTTTAATATGATATTTTATATTTTCACCCTTTTACTTCTTGTATTTTGATTAAACATGTAATTAGTTATAGAGAAGAGTTTCTCCCTTCCATGAGCTTTATCATAAAATGAAAAGAAAAACAAAATTGACCATTTGAGATGTAGGAGGAAATTAAATATATGAATGTCACTAAGCCATGTTCTTCATTAGCCGTTTACCCCCGTTACTTTCCTTTCACATTTAAATCATACATTATTGTTTTTTAGAACATAATTATAAAGAAAAATAATTTTGCCTTCATTGAGACTTGAACCTGGTACTCTCCATTCCTTATGCTCACCCTAACCCTTAACAACTGATGTAAGACTTATTGGCAAATCTTTATATTTTAATTTGCCATCTATTTATATTATAATTGCTTTACGCTTTTCACGGTACCATTTATAGTAACATGAAGATAATAGTTTTGCCCTTTATAATCGCATCTTTGTATCAAATAGCTTGGAAAGCTCATATGAAATGGATTGGTAATAACAATTGGTTGACTTAAAAGAGATGTTAAGGGCCTATTATTACGTATACAAATTGATTGTTTACAATTGCTTCCTTAAGCCACCTTTCAAACCCCTTTTAAAATTGATTGTTAGTTGTCAAAGGTTGATTTATGGCTAAATCTTATCATTAATTAAATCATCAATTTGTTCACTATCTTGCCACATCACTTCCTATTATTGGTTCCTTTAAAACACAATCTAAATATTAATCTATGCCTACTAATTCTAAAATAATTTAGGGCCATTGCAGAAAAAGTGGACAAACCAAATAAGGTGCGGTGCGATTCTCTAAAAGCTTTGGTATGCCAAAAATTGAAAGAAGTTTGGTTTAGAGTTTTAAAGTGAGGAGTTACGTACATTAGCTCAATGATGACCTCATCTTATCCTTGTTACTAGCTAAGCATTCTACAAGTTACCATTTGATCTACTCTTTCTTATTCATGTGATAGAGGTATCAATGTTTCAAAAAGTAAGAACATAGGAAACGGGGTTTTGGGTTCGAGTCTTTGTGAAGATAATTTACTATATTGTAACTCAAGTGTTTACCTTTCATAAAAACAAAGTATAGTTTTAAAAATTTTTAAATAAATAAATATAAATATATGAAAAGAATTTAAGATATTTTTTAAACATTTATTTTTCACATTATGTTAATTGTATTTATAAAATAACTTTGTAATATTTTTTGTTTATTTCATCATTTTTTAGTTTTTTCAAAATATTTTTATTAATTGTAAATATAATATCGACATTTTACCGATATTTCTAATATATCACGGTACATACACAAAATATACTGATAAATTCGTAATTATTGATATTTCATGAGATTCCTATTTAGCCACTTAATATAAAAGGTGGATATTTCCAAAACATTTTTTTTCATCTATTTAGAAATTGGTTTAATAATTTTGTAATGTAACTACTATAATTATGGTAAGTGATGTACAAAAAATTCAATGGGAAATGTATATATAAGGCTACCAATTTGAAAATAATTATACATATATCACCAAGAATTGGATTTATATTGTTCAAGTCACTCCTTACAAAAATAATTGTAAATAAGTTAATGTACTATCATAACTAACGAATGTATTATTATAACTAGTAAATGTACTAGAACGAGCAAACATTTACAAATTTTGACACTTTTTTATTGCTCTTCAATATAATTACCTTTTATTAATTGATGTATAAATTTTTAACAATAATGAATGTGTACATCCCAATTCGTTGAAGCTGTGGGGATCTGACAATGATGAAATTAGCTTTATTTATATAAAGATGAGAGTACTAATCAGCTCTAAATTAGCTGTGGGGGTTGGATAGCTTTATTTGACAATGTGAATATTCTATAAATACTTTATTTAGTCTATTTAGGCATTAATCTAATACTTTTGTAAAGTAGCCACCACAATTATAAGATGTACTATATCAAAAAGCCAATTATATTTTGTAAATATACATAAATCATCAATAAAAATAATTATGTGAGAAACTATTCTCAAACTTTTATTTTAATAACAAATATTTGATTATTTGAGTCCTTTAATGTAACACCCTGAAAATATTATAACAGTTTAATAACATGTTTAGGATATAAAATAAATTAAATTGTATTTTTTAGGCGTTTAAATTGATAAAAAAAAAATTTAATTCAAAAAATAAGGGTAAATTGTAGCTCTAAGTTCTCGACGCTTAAAGTAGTTTCTGTAAATAAGTAAGATGCTATGTTTTGGTATAGCTTGTGGTGTTTGGCCATAAGGTTGAGTTTCACTATCCAAAATTGAGTGATTCAAAATTCTGGGTAAACTAGACTTAGGGACACTTTACTTGAAGGAAGTATATGCAATTTGTAACCCAAAAGAAATTAGAAACCCGTCAAACTGGAGCTATGTTCAAGAACAATTTGATTATGTTTTGCAAATTATAGTAGTCGAGATGTAAAATGCAATAACTTGAGTTTTGATGGTCCAAATTGGATGTTTCCAATTGGAGAAGAAACCATAGAACCATAGCTTCAAATGAGTAGAAGGAACCATTACCAATTTATGAATTTAAGACCCCTGAAATCGAGAATAACAGTAGGTAACCGATGAGTTGGGCATACCGACCAGTTTGACATTAAAATGCTGTAACTTGAGTTTGGATGATCCAAATGAGATGATTCCAATTCCTACTGAAAATAGACTCATAGAGCTATCATTTTCTTAAAAGAAGCATGAGCAAAATATAGCTCATGTGTCCCTAGAAAATTTTGCAAGTAAAGGTGTATTGGGTAGACATTAACCCTAACCAAAAATCCTAGAATGCACAACTGAAATTTTTTTTTTCTTCTTGGATTGTTCTTTGATTGTGACATATTTGCAATGGATTAGGGGTTGGTGACGAGAAAGTTTGACCCAAGAATGGGATTCCGAGGATAGGAATCGAAGGACGACAACCTTTTTAGGTTTGTTCTTCACACTTCTTTCCTTGTTTCGGTTTTGTGTTTTGTTTGACAAACTAAATCTCAAAGGTTTTATATGAATATGCATGTGTGCTCCATTTGAGCCATAAATGAATTGGTTTTTTCTCCACTTCTCTCTCTCTATTTCTAAAATGTTTGAAGGATGATGAAATAAGTGGATTTATTGAAATGAATTAAGTATAAATTGTATAATATTGATTCGCTTTTAAAATTGATTTGATACAACTGATTGTGAAATGAATTGCATATGAAAAATTGCATGAGTATTGGAAACCAAGTATTTGGATATAAATGTATATACACTATTGTAAATTGCTATGAATGATTTGTCGCCTTAATAGAATGTTAACCAAGTAAATTCAAGTTAAGGATAGATTGGTATGTACCAATAAGGGTCAAATGAGCAAGATTACACGAATGTAATGAGGGGTCGATGCGCTACCCGATCCGTAAATTTCAACAAGTGATAAGATTTCCGCATTGCTCACGAAATGATTTTTATCAACCGCCAAGAGCCTTAGCGGAACCGTATTGTGTTATAAAACTTTTTTTTATACCGGCTCGCAAATTTCGTTGGGACCGTGCTTGATTCGCTATCCCGTGCACCAAAGCATAGGTTAAATTCATTTAAGGGCAAATGAAAAGAAAATCGTGGAAATGCATGATTTTGTGTTGTAATGATTTATTGCATATGAAATCGATGATTGAAATGACCAATGAATTGTAATTTAATGTATATTTAAATGAACATATACATATATGTATTGTACCGCATTGGTCATTGAAAAAAATTATACAAAGGCATTGATTTAGAAAAATACATGATTTACTTAAACTGAAATGAAGAGAGAAATGTATAGGACCACTAGGCATGAAAATGCTTAGTGCGTTGTTTTATCATCGTGCAGGTATCGAGTAAACATGTATGAAGGAAAAGACCGTAGAGATTCAGAGTTAACGTCATGGCTTCACGGAGTTGAAGTAAAGCTCTGACTATGCATTTATGAAATATATTTGACACTTTTTGTACAAACTCTGATTTTGTTTTATAAATATTTTGATATTGAAAACGGCTTATAATTCCGTAATGTATAAAGGTGGTAAATGGACCAAATGGGCATGAAATACCATATTGAATAAAAAAGAGTTTTTTTTTATTATCAAATAATAGGTCCCCTTTATGTTAAAGTGGTATTTACGTATATATATTTTCATTGAGTATTTGAAATGTGTTCAGAAAATGAATTATATTTGGATTCGTAAAACAAAGGACCACATCCCAGATCCGGTTCGGCCTCTGGGTCGAGTCGTGTAACACCCCGAAATATACCCTAGTCATTTTCGACATGTTTAGGGTATTTTGTAAGCATAATTTGACTGTTTCACGAGTTAAATGCGAAACACGGAAATGAGAGACCCGGAAAGTTACAAAACTTAAGGACAAAATTGTAATTTGTCCAAAAAAGGGCCTAAAAGACATGGATGAAGAAGATTGGAGGCCAAAATGAAATAAAGGAAACTTGAAATACAAATGGCCAAGAGTTATGGGCTTAAAAGCAAATAATGAAACTTAACCCAAAAATGGGTTTTTGGAGGGCCAAACAAGGCCTAAGAAAATCTGGATTTAAGACCAAATTTGGTCTCAAATTGGGAGAGAACCCGTAGAGAAGAAGAGGAAGAGGAAGAGAAGAAGAGAGGAGAAGCCAAGCAAGCCAAGGTATGGAAATTAATCTTGATTATGAATTCATGAGATTTAGCATGGATCTTTGGTTTTCCATGATTATCTTCCCAAACTTGGGTTTGCTAGGTTCCATCTTTAACCCAAAAATTATGGAAATTAAGGTGGTAAAATCCCATGGCACAAGATGGTTATAGAATTCCCTTAGATTGGATTCAAGGTTAAATGACAGTGACTGAGCTAGTTTAGAATAAACCCTAACAAATCCTTGAGTTTGAATTATGTATGGGTTGTGACCCATATTAGAGTTGTGTTGGGGGAAATTCATGAAAGATTTTTGAGGAATGATAAGAATTGAAAGATGAATTGAATAGAAAAGAGATTCCAAGGTGAATTGGAAATGGTTTTGATGTGTGTTTGAAGTGTAGAGTTGAATTGAGTATCAAAAGTATGGAAAAATGTGAGAAAACACACATTTCGGGTATTTTTCGTCATGTGTACGTACACTCTTGAATGTGTACCTAAGACACTTTCCAGACCAGTGTACCGTACACTTTAGGGGTGTACCGGTACACTCGTCGCCTGCTCCCAATTTCGACTCGCTTGTATTTTCACCATAACTTTCTCATTTTTTATCCGATTTGAGTGATTCAAGTGGAAAATTAAAATGTGACTTCAAGGAAAATCAATCCCAGAAATAGGCATCTTCAAATTCCTGGCTCTAAGTGGTCCAAAATTCACTCAAAGTGGGCCATGTGCAAGCCAATCCCCGCATCGCTTGGAACATAGAGTAGTCCGAGTTGTTTCGACGTAATCTTGAGTTCCTGTGACTAATCGCTTTATTCCAGTTGAATAGAACCCTTAGCACCTTAGATTTAAAGGAGTACAAAGATCTAGTGTCAAATATTGAGACAAGGCACTGAAAAATAAATATTTCAAACTGTCCCTCGGTAAAATCGGTCATGAAAATGCCATAACTTGAGTTTGGACGATCCGATTGGATTGATTCCAATTCCTGGGTAAAGTAGATTCATAGAAGAATAAGAATACATGAATAAGGTGTGATTACATGCTCATCATACCTACCAAGATATGGAATATGATTTGTCATGAACGCATAATGTGGCTAACAATGCCCTGTTATAAGATAGTAAGTTACTTTTAATCACATAATTGTAAAACCACCTACACCGCTATTAAATGACACAAAGACTACCGCCCGAATAGTACTGCACTTCGTTAGTGCTTTGCACTCGCCCCGACAAGATTTCTGACTTTGATAAGTGCGCCAGACTTCGATTAGTACTTCTAAGATTTTGATAAGTGCACGGCACTCCCGATTAGTACTTCGCACTCCCGATTAGTGTTCCTAAGACTCGATTAGTACTTCCTGATTTTGATTAGCGCTACGACGCTCCCGTCCCTATGCTACGGCACTCGTCCCGATTAGTGCTACTAAGACTCGTCCCGTTATGCCACGACACTCACGTCCCGATTAGGTGCTACGATACTTCAGACAGATAGCATCTTCCGCAATTTATCAGGCCGGGTCCTACCATTTTGTACACATCGGGTCTAGGAAGTCAAAACGTTTATATGATAAAGCTCGAATAGATAATAAAAAGAAAAGGTCCGAATGTACCTTCCAGATCCGCCTGCAGTACCCACGTACTCCCGCCTTGAATAAGTTCCAGAAGTACCTACCCGGTACTCCCAGATCCGAATAAGTCCCGTAGTACCTACGGTACTTATGTATCCGAATAAGTCCCGTCTCGATTTAGTTCTCAGAGTACCTACGTACTCCCAGATTCGAATAAGTCCCGTAGTACCTACGTACTTGCGTATCAACAAGTCCCTGCCTCTCGATGCAGGTTTTGTAGTACCTACGTACTCCCCGTGACTGAATAAGTCCCGCTTCGATCTAGTTCTCAGAGTACCTACGGGTACTCCTCAGATCCGAATAAGTTCCGTCCCAGACTGACACTTCGTAGACTCACTTCCGGCACTATGTATCCTTACCAAGTCTCATTCGGGCCGATTAAGTTCCCAGAAGACGATGGCACCCGTATTGACAGCCATTCAGATCTTATCGAGTTCCGTAGCATCTACTCTGATACTCTTGTATCTGATCAAGTTCTGTAGTACCTACGAGCACTCCCGTATCCGTAAAATAAGTATAAGTCCAGCCAGCACTCTTGCGGGTACTGTGATCCGTAAAATAAGTATATGTATCCGTTCTGATCTGTACCTGTCATGGACTAATGTCCATACCTGATATGTATCTGTATACGTCTGATCTGACCCTGTATGTGATACGATTATGATTAGTTCCGACTTATCGTACCTACGGGTACTTTCGCACAAGGATAAGATCCGTAAGATAAGTATATGCTCCATACACCAAGATAAGTTCCAAGACAATTATGTGTCTCGTAATATATGTATGAGATTTGGAATACATGTGTAAGCTCAGAATACACGATAAGATCCGACCACCGGTATGTGCTCGTAAATACCAGTATAAGTTTTGTAGTACTTACAAGCAGCCTCCTATAAGAATAAGTTCCGCAATACTCGCACACGCTCCGCATCTTCGTGATACCTACGGGTACCTCCGAACAAGTGTAAACTCCGTAGTATAAGTAAAAGTGTAAGTCCTGTATAAGAATAAGTTCTCGTACCTTCCACGGAGTCCCACAACATAAGTCCGTAAAAGTATAAGTTCAGAATTCCTACTCTTTTTCGAGTCCTCGAATAAAACATAAGCCTGTTATAAAAAGAAGTACTTGTATAAGTTCATAATATAAATGCATGAAATTTATATTATCTGTTATTGTTTTATGCGTTAAATGTGTATATGCATAAGACATATGTTTCCCACTAAGCGTAAAGCTTAGCACGGGTTTTAATCTGTGTAGGTACAGGAGAAGACATTCAAGACTTCGCATACCGTCGGCCAACACACAAGGAAGGGTCTACTACATGTAGGTTCCGTGCTCGATTTGTAAATGTAAAAGATGCTTTGTAATTGTAAATCTGACTCTGTGAAAGTATATGATACTTTGATGTTAGTTACAAGATACTATAACTCCACGGTGTACTGGGCCTGCTTTAAAAAAAAAAAAAAAAAGGTAAAGAGTCCCCAGATCTCGGCCTCACAGACGGGAATCCTCGCTCTGATCCGCCAACCTGCCGGGTCGGATTCGGCGTGACAAGCCTGCATGGGGCGGGCTTCCGTCACACTTAAGGCCACTAGAAGTTTTTAGATTATTAACTTCAGGGCCCTGTGGGATTAGTTAAGGTGTGCGTAAATTGGCTCGGACCTCCACAGTTATAAAAAAAACAAATATTTGATTAAAAAACTTAAAATAACCCAAAATTTTGTAAATTTCACCCTCTTAAAATCTTTAATATCGAAGAATAACTTTTGACAAAAAAAAAAATTCCCTTTCTAATTTTATGTATTTACATATAACCCAAAGAAAGTTATTTTTTCAAGAAACAATGAGAGAATTTTCTTTTAATCAAAATAAGGTTATATATTAATGGAAGGTTAGTTTTCGAAGTTCAAAATTTAAAGCGTCTTTTAATCAAATAATCCTTTCAATAATCTAATCTTTATAAGATATAAAAGCATTACTCTAATGAGCCATGGCTGTATTAGAACCAAACACTCTTGCAATGTCTTACTCTTCTCCTCCATCCATTAAGTTTGAGAACATACACTCCTTTCTCTCCATTAATGTCTCTAATCAAAGCTCCTCCTCAAACTCAACACAACCAATTACACATCATATGAAATTCAGTCCCATACTCTTTGTATTTGTTATGATCCCGTGGGAATTAGTTTAGTCCTTTATTTGTATATTATATCCGTTAGGTGTGAGTCGAAAGTCTCACTTCAGTTAGAAACACAGAGGATGATGAATTAATAAGTATGAACAATATCTAATTTGTATGAGGCTTTTTGGGTAAAGCCCAAAAACAAAACTATGAGGGCCTCAGGTCCAAAGTGGACAATATATCATACCAATATGGAGATAGATGAGCCCTTGGCAAGGAGTAGATGGAACTTTGTTGGAGGAAATGATTGTTATGTTTGCACATAAAGTCCCACATCTATTAGAAATAGAGAGAATCATGAGTTAATAAGCACGAACAATATTCAATTGGTAATCGATGAGTTAGCCTAGAAAGAAAGGTGGCCATAGTCAACTCGTATTGTCCTGAGGTAGAGGCAGCATTTGCCACACAATCCATTGTCTCCAAGGATATAAGGCACAAGTGGATTGATAGCTTGGACTGGCCTTGTGAGGATGGATGAATTGTCTCAAAGGGGATGGAAAGGCATGGGTGGGTCGGATTGGATAGCTTGGATCAAGCCTCTTAGAGGATGGATGAAGCTCAACGTGGATGGTGACTTTTACATAGGGATGAGGATCTTTGGAGCAGAAGTTCTTAGGAATGATTTAGGAGTTTGGAATAGAAGAGGCCGAATCTTAGGCGCTCCTTCATAGCTTGAGATTGGTTTGGGAAAGAGGTACACGAAGATTAATATTTGAGAAGGACTCCTCAAACTTGTAAAACAGAGAAAAATATTTTTTATTCATAATAAATCTGTATCTTTACATGTACATATTTATAGAGATATTAGAGATCCTACAATCAATCTATTCCTATAATTAGATCCTACAATCAAACTATTCCTATAATTAAGTTATTTGCCTAATAGAGAAATATCTCTAAAGTAGGAAAGAATATAATAGTAATAGGATTATAATAGAGAATCTTTGACTATTAACTAATATCGCAACACTTCTCAAGTTGGTGCATAGATGTCACACATGCCCAACTTGCCCAAAAACTTTGAGAACACTTGACTTGAAACAACTTTGGTGAGGATATCAGCCAATTGATCTTCGGATCGAATCTTAGGCAACTCGACAATTTTCTCATCCAATTTCTCCTTAATGAAGAATCTGTCTACCTCCACATGCTTTGTACGATCATGTTGTACCGGATTATGAATAATATCACATGCTGCTTTATTGTCATAATAATGTGAAACCCCGAGAAAATCTAATTTTATGAAAAATGGCAAAATGGTAATTTCGGTCAAAATCAAAAAAATTTCTAGATCTTGGATGACGAAACGGATTTCACCGTTGGAATCCTCCTCGAAATCTAGTCTACTGTCGAATTTCACAAATCTCGAGACACCTAAATTTACACGTTTTTCGAGGCAACGAGTATAGTGCGACACTCGCATATTTTTGAGGGCTCAGCGTGTGCCGCGGTTAGGTGCAGAATGAGTCAACTTGGTTCGTGTGGGGCCCACGGGTGACAAGCAGCATCTCCAATTGTAGGAAATCAAAGGTCGGGCGGATTAAATGGATAAGGAATCCAAGGAGCCAATGATGGCTTGACAAGTGGCAATGAGGGGGACAAAAAGAGGAGTTTTCTTCTCCATTTGGCTGGTACGTGTAGTAGGGAAGAAGGGAGAGTGCAGATTTAACAAATGGAGGGTTTTTAGAGAGAGAAAATGCAACTTCTCTCTAGATTTCCCGGCTTTTGGACCGTCTGTTCGCGTCGGGCCAAGAAGCAAAGTTGTTCTACGCGGCAAGGGCTACGCATGGGCTCCGGTTTTGTGGAGTTCAACAACTCCAAGAGGTAAGGGTCTTCTCTTACTTGGTTATTTTCGGTCTTTAAGAGCTTTGTAAATGATTTGGTTGATTTGAGGTTGTGAGTATTATTCGATATGTCCCAAAATCTCAGGGACCGACCGTTGGAATATTTTAAACCCGTTTGGATAGTTTAGGACTGCTTAGGTGGTTTGTGTGATAATGCATGCACAAATTATGGTTTTGGTGTTTTTTGGGTCGAAATGGTTGATGGATTTCGCTTCACAAAGTGGAACCGATGCTAGTGAGTGGGTCGCCCATGGACAAATCCCATCAAGCTGCTTAGTGGACTGTTAAAAAACAAATTCCTAAGTTGGTTTGATCTAATCAAAATGGTCCATGTGTGTGTTGTAAGCAAAATATTGCTTGGAATTGATGGCTTGAATTGTGTGAAAGAATTGTTAATGCATGAAAAATTAAATGTTAACATGAGTGTTTGAATTATATGAAATATAATCGTGTAAGAGCCACAAATTAAGTTGATTGTTGATTAAATTTCAAGTGAGCTAATTTTGATGTTATTGATAAGAATTGAATAACATGATGTTATGAGTTAATTTATGTTTGTATATGCATGATTTATATATTAACATGAGTTGTTTGGAAATGGCATAATGTATTTCATATGCACCGGGGTAACCTAGAAAATTAGGTGTGAGTGTATGTCATGAAAGAAAAGAAAAATGAAAAGTGGTTGTGAAAGCAATTTCAAGGGAAGATTTTCCGAAGAATTGCCTTGGAAAGTGGTCCAACAAGCCATTTCCTCGAGGTCGACCCATGACTGTTTCGGAAAAATGATCCAGCTAATTCGCCTCTGAGGGTAGTCCAATATATTTACCGAAACTTGGTATGATGTTTTTAAGAACAAAAAGCTTTTGTTTCGAAATCGATGTTTTTTCTCTACATTTGGCTTAGCATGCGTGAGGAGTCGTTGAGGCTCTAGAGAAGTGGGAAGGGTGAGTCACATTCTCATCCATATCACGTAGACATTCAAGTAGGATCATGTATTTGCTTAAATGTGTTTATGTTGAATCATTGCATGTGCACTTAGGTGAGGAGTAACCCATGTAGGATGATTCAACTACTGGGCATTGCTCACCTTGTCGAGGGATCATTATTTCAGGTACAGGGAGTGTATGGGAGGACGACGCTCATTAGAGGCCGCTTTGAGAAGAAAGCCGACATGTGGCTTTGGTATTCATTTTGTAAAACATGTATTAGAATTCTAAGATTTAATATATGTTGTATTAAGAGTGATGTAATCAACTCTTGAACTATTGCAATATAGTTGGTTTAAATGTTTGATGAGTATGATGTATGGGCCCAAATTGCCATTTTTACTAATGTATGGGTCTCATGACATGAGACACAGGTATTCCGCGGGTTGACAGGCTATCAACGAGACACCTTGGGATTTGGGGCGTCACAAATAAAGCCGAATTAGTTGCCTAGGTAGATAGCCTAAATCCATCAATAGAAGTCTTAGCCACAATGCTTCACATATTCTAAGTGCCATACCCCTAAATTCAAATTTCGCGCTGAACGCAATAACATTCCGCTTGCTTCTCCATGGGCACCCAGATTACCACCTACAAAGGTGAAATAATTCGCAGATCGTCTGGTCATTTATTGCTCCAAATTTCAACAAGATCACTATATGCATCCATACTTTGACAATCTACATTTTTAGTGAACAAAATGCCCTTTCCAGGAGCGGACTTCAGATACCTTAAAATGCGCATAACTGCATTCATATGTTGTTCCCCAGGATTATGCATAAACTGGCTAACAATACTAATGCATGTGCAAGATCCGCCTAGCGTAGCTAAGTACACTAATCTTCCAACGAGCCTCTGATATCTCCCTTTATCAATAAGCACCTGATTAGTCTCAACACATAACTTCAATCCTTCTTCTACTGGTGTATCAGCTGGTTGACATGCTGACATACTAGTTTCCTGCAACAAATCTAAAGCATATTTTCTTTAAGACAAGAAAATCCCTTTATCAGATCGAGACACTTCGATCCCAAGAAAATATTTCAAGTGACCGAGGTCTTTCATTTTGAATTCGCTTGACAAGTGACTTTGTAGAGCCTTTCTTTCATCAGGGTCATTTCTTGTAACCACCATGTCATCAACATACACAATAAGGGCAGTGATCTTACCATGCTGTTTTTTCAAGAATAAAGTGTGGTATGAATTACTCTGATGGTAGCCAAAAGACCTCATGGACTTCGTGAACCTTCCAAACCATGCTCTCGGAGATTGTTTTAGCCCATACAACGATTTCTTTAATTTGCACACTTTTCGACAATGCACTTCTGGTATCATGCACCCTGGTGGCAAATCCATGTACACTTCTTCGGACAACTCGCCATGTAGAAAGACATTTTTCACATCAAATTGTTGCAATGGCCAATCCAGGTTCGCAGCTAGAGACAATAAGACTCGAACTATGTTGATTTTAGCTATAGGTGCAAATGTATCTGTATAATCAATTTCATAGGTTTGGGTGTACCCTTTTGCTACCAATCTCACTTTAAAACGTTCAATTGTACCATCTGCATTGTGCTTCACAGTATAAACCCACCAACATCCAATTGGTTTCTTCCTTGGGGGATGATCAACAAGTTCCCAAGTTTCATTCTTCTGCAAGGATTTCATCTCCTCATTCATAGCAATTTTCCAACTTGGGTCAGCTAAGGCTTCCTACACATTGTTAGGAATAGATACAGTAGATAATTGATTTACAAATGACTTATATGATTCAGACAAGTGATGGTTAGACACATAGTGACTCATGGGATATTTAACTTTACTAGAAAGTTCAGGTTCATATGTGCTCTGGGGAATACCGTTTGATGCGGTGGTAGTTGTTTTCTTTGGTGGTTCGTACATTACAGAGGACCATCCTCAACAGCGATTGGCTTCATGTATCGCTAAGCCAGGGTGCTGAGAGATTCAGATGGAGGTTGATCCACAACTTCATTTTCTAGGTCTTCATCACTTCATCACCACTGTGGTCTAAATTTATACCACTCAAATCCAATTCACCAGCATTCTCATTACCAAGTTCAAGGCGTTCCTTTTCATACCCATTCAGATTGTTACCAGGTTTAGAGAGTTCCCCTTCTATAGAGATCAGAAAATCATAGTCTAGAGCTCGAATCCTTCCGTGTGCTCTCAAGCTCTGTGCTCAGAGGAAAATACATCGAGTCTTCATGAAAAACTACATCCATTGTAACAAACATTCGCTTGCTTGAGGGTGATAGCATCGACAATTTCGGATAAGCAAAGATACCCTAAAAAGACACATTGCAATGCTCGAGGTGTCAACTTGTTGCGCTGACGCTTATGAAGATGTACAAATGCTACACAACCAAAGACATGAGGTGGTAAGTTTGGACCGACTGGAGCAACAATTGCTTCAATGAGAGCTTGGGATGGTGTTTGGAAATCAATAGTGCTGGAAGGTACTCGGTTGATCAAATATGCTGTAGAGGTAAGTGCGTGTCCCCAATAGGATAAAGGCATATGTGCTTCTATCAATGAAGTACAGACAACCTCCAACAAGTGATGATTTTTCCGCTCCACCACCCCCAGCCCCAAGGGGGTGTATCGAACAAGTAGTTTGATGAATGGTTCCATGGGTCTCCAACATCGCCTAATTCAAAACTCAAATATTCACTTCCATTGTCGTGAAGAACTTGAACTGTGCATTGTAGTGACAACGACACATTTTATGAAAATTTTGGAAATAACAAGTTCTTTGCTTTTGGACTTCATCAAACATACAGAGTCATCACAGTACAATCCTTCGATAAAGTAACAAACCATGTGATCCATCAAAGTAGCAAATTTAGATGGAGCCCCGAACATCGGAATGTATGATCATAAAGGCTGGACTTTTGTTCAAAGTTAATGGAAAGCGAAAACACGATGACTTTTTCAAGTTCACAAACATCACATTGGAAACTAGAGACATCAAAGTTTGCGAATAAACTAGGAAATAATTTCGTATGTAACGAAAAGCATGCAGTTGTCGATTCATAACCATATCTGATTTCCTTTTTTTTTTTTTTTTTTTTTTTGGAGACCCCCGATCTTACAAAGCAGCGCAACTCATACGAACTTTTAGACACAGTCAAATGTCCTGACTTCCCTACTTTAACACCCTGTGATCGTTGCCTTGTTGGATGTCCTTAAATACCACACAAAATTCCCGGGCCCAGCGACAACCTGAAAATAAGGCGTGGTTATTTGAGAAAGCCCGACAAGATTATAATTGAAGTCGAGCAGCCAAAGGCAAATCTAAATTCAAGGTGTTAGTGAGAGTTAAGGATCCTTCCCCAATAATCGGAATTGAGGTACCATTGGTAGTGGAAAAAGAATGTTGTGAGGAAGATTTAAGAGGTGAAACTTGTCTAGAATCAAATGTCATATGATCCGTAGCATTGGAATCAATTATCCATGCACTATTAGAAACAGGTGTAGAAATATTTAAAACCTTACCACCATTACCTGCTGCTGCTACCAATGCCAAGGACTTTTCACCGCTATCATCCTCTGTCTTTGTTTCAACAATTTCAACAGTAGAGGCCTTCTTGGAATTCTTAACTACCAGGGAATGCGACTATGATCCCACCATTAGGATATCCACGAGTTCATAGCATCGACTTTTTGTATGACCAGTTTGATCACAGTGAGTGCATTTGTATGATGATTTGTCGCCACCATTAGCAGTCTTAGGATGGATGGGCCTTTTTTGGTCTTGTTGTTGTTGAGGAGACCAGTTTTGATTAGACCGGTTCTGAGTCACCATGGCTGAAGCTTAAGAATTTTCCAGTTGTTCGTTCATCACCCCGCTTCGAACATCTTCGCGATGAACTAGGGCATAACACTCTTCTAATTCAGGGATAGGATCCTTCCTCAAGATTTCGCCATGCACTTGCTCGAAATCACCCTCTAATCCAGCGAGAAAGATATGCACCCTTTGTCGCTGAAGCAATTTCTAATAGGATGCAATATCATCTCATCCATAACTGACCACTTGTATCCGCGATGATCTAACTCCTTTGAAGATTTTAATTGATTCTCCATAATATATAAAGAGTGGTCTGCCATTTTGTTTGACAGAGAAAGCCCTTTGGTTCAAGGTAAAAACCTGTAATTCATCCGCTCCATCATAAAAGGCTTTAGACATAGCTTTCCAAATATCTCGTGCGGTGGGTAAGCGAATGTATCGCTTCATAATCTCCGGGGACATAGACATCAACAACCATCTTTTGACCTTCTGATTGTCTGAATACCACTTTTCATAGCCTTCATCCTTAGGTGGTGGCGATGTGCCACGAGGTAAGGAGGATTTCTCGCTTCCATTTGCATCTCTAACATTTTGAGACCACAAATCATAGTTGGTCCTCATTCAATACATTCTTGAATTGAATGATGAACCTTCGTGTTGAATAATGATGGGGGGTGGGTTGGTGATGAGACGTTTGAATCGACTTGCTCATGGTTTAAGGATTCAAGAAAGAATGATTTAGGGTTTGTGGCTGCGATACCAACTTAAACGAGGAGAAGAATATTTTTATTCATAATAAATTTGTATCTTTGTATGCGATATTTATAGAGATATTAGAAGTCCTCTGATCGACTATTCCTATAATTAAGTTGTTGTCTAACAGGATAAATATCTCTAAAGTAGGAAAGAATATAATAAGTAATAGGAAAGAATTATAATAGATAGTACGACTATTAAATCCCAATATCATAGCTCTGACCCGGTGTATAAGTGGATAAAAGGGCTAGAAGATATCAAAAATCTCCATGCCAATGTGATACAGGAATGCAAGTACTAGCTTGGGAAGGAATGAGTGATGAGCATCAACCAGATCCTCAGGGAAGGTAACCAAATTGCGAACAAGATGTCCACAATCAACTTAAACTCTACGGATAGCAACTTCACTAAATGGAGGAACCCTCCTAAAGGCTTAGAAGTTTGAATATCGAGATGCTCTCTGGGTGTAAAGCCACAATCCTAAATCATATTCAAAAATCTTAATTGAAGAATAACTTATTTTATATATTTATATAACCTTAAAATAAGGATTATTAAAAATAATGACAGTATTTTTTTTAATCAAAATAGATTATACATTAATGGAAGGTTAGACTTTTGAAATTCAATTTTAAAGCGACTTTTTAATCAAAATTCCTTTTCCAATAATCCAATCTTTATAAGATAGTAATGTTAGTTAAAGTAATACTTATATTAATTTTATAGTAATTAAATAATATTATAACTTATATTAGTGAAGCAATTAAAATGAATAAAGTTATAACCAAACAAAATAAATATGTAAGCAAATACGATAAATAAGCAGAACCCCTTGAATTCAGCATTTGCTTGCAAAATTTTATTCTCCCTCTCGTGCCACGAGTTAATAGAATAATTCCTCCCGGGATGAAACCGGTTTAGAATCTTAGGTGTAGCGGTATGGCTTGCCGGTAAATTTAGACCGAAAGAGCAGGAATTGAATCACTTTGGCTTCGAAGAATTTTGAGAGGAAAGGAAAATGCAATGTCTTTTCAAATGCATGAAAAATGTAAGTGTACAAATTTGTGTGGGAGATGCTGATTTATAGGAAACCAAGGGGTGCAACTTGAAAAGTTGCAATGGTTCGAAGGGGTGCACCTTGAAAAGTTGCAATGGTTCGAAGGGGTGCAACTTTTCATCATTTCCATTCACACCTATATATATATATATATATATTATATATATATAATTCCAACAATTAAAGCATTCCAATATGGAGAGGGATAGATCCATAAGTTTTCCAACAATATCTTGTAAAAAATAATAGCTTCATAACAATATTTTTGAAATCAAATTTCATGATTTGTTTTTTATTATTATAAGAATTTCCAGGCATATCAATTTGTTTTTTTTATAAAATTTTTAATTTATTTATTTTATCAACAAGAACATTTGGACCAAAATACCTCATTCTCAATTTCTCACATTAGGCAGTTAAAATTATTCTTCCGAATTTTTTTTAACTCATTATTCATAATATAACTGACTTTAATGATTATGAAACATATAAATAAAACAATTAAATTTTAGTTCGTTTGTTGCTTTCATTAATTCTGACGTTTCAATGTTTAGTAAGCCCATGAGTTGATTTTATATTTTTATCCCTTTTCTTTTAGTATTTTGATTAAATTTATAAGTTGCAAATACTTTCATAAGGAAACTCAAAAAAGAAAATTAAAGAAAAAAAATTGACCATCTTAGACCGTGAAGGAAATCAAAAGGCCGTATGAATTATTGGTTCATGATTCATCCTAATTACTTTCCCTTTTTATAATTGTCTCATATATTACTACTATGTATGACATAATCCTTTACATATTTATATATTTATTCAAGCGTAAATTTTTAATGTAGTGAAGGTAGACATCCCAATTTGTTGAACCTATACAAGTTTGAGTATACAATAAATCACATTTTTTTCATATGAGATGAGATCCCTAGTTAGTCGAAAAACGTTTGAGGTGTATTATGTAAGTATTTTATTTTGTTAATTTGTAAATTAGTATAGTACATCTTTTACTTCAACAATCCAATCTTTATATAATATTAAAGCATTACACTAATGAGACTCTGGCTGAGTAGCCAAACACTCTTGCAATGCGTTACAATTTTCCTTCGTCCATAATGTTTGAGAACATTCACTCCTTTCTCTCCATTAGTGTCTCATTTCTCTTGAAGTATTTGTTAAAGATGTCAAGGGTGTTATTGATGGAGTCTAACCTTTCCCTCCTCCGATTCTCAAAGTAAATGGCGTAACCCTATAAAATGAATCCTTGACATTAAGTACTACATAGAGTTGTCCTTATTCTGAGGATACGTTTATAGAGGAAGCATTCAATTGGTGGGCTTAAAGACATGCCAAGGCCTATTACTTAAACTAGTTGAGGATCTCTTACAATTGCCTCCTTAAGCCACTTGTTCTAACCCCTTTTTATTCTATATAGACAAATTGCCACAATTCTAGTTACCAAAAGTTGATTTCTAACTAAATCTTGTCATTAATAAAATCATACAATTTTATAATCTTGTCAGAGTCTCACAAATGTCCATGAGGGCTTAGGCCCAAAGTGGACAATATTTTATACCGATTTGAATGAATCCATAAGGTTTCTCAACAAAACACACTCAAAACATTAATATATGCCCGAAAAAATTAGTAATGGTAAAGAAGTGGAATTCTGGGTTTAAAGTCTAAGAAAGAAAAAGAGAAATTAGATCTGTTTTACTCACAAAAGTACACAAACCAAAGAAGGAGATATTCTCTTAGACCAAAAGTAGAAATAAAATTAAAGAAGTTGTGATTGAGTTCATATGTAAGGAACAACTAGTTCATATATATCAAATTAAGCACTCTAAAAGCTCCCATTTTATGGTCTTTTCCCATTTCCTGTGTGCCATAGAGAGAATTTTGAAGGTCACATTTTCCGTCCCATAAAAGGGAAAAAAAAAGAAAAAATGAATGCTTCCATACAAATAATTATGTATAGTAAGCCTACCCTCCCATAATAGTTTGGCTCCTTGTATATCAAGCCTATGTGTTTGTTTATATATGCATAGTAATATAAAGATCATATTTCATGATTTTTTTTATTTTTTATTATTGCTGAAATTTTCAAGCATAACAATAATGTTATAAATTTTATATTTTTGTTATCAAGAACTTTTGTATCAAAATAGCTTATTCTCATTTCTTTCATACTATATATTTAAAATTATTTTCTTCCAAAAAGAGGCAAGCAAATCTTTAAATCCCCATTCGCAATAGAACTTGGTGAAATTAGTGTTGAAAAACAACAACCAAATGAATTTTAAATTACATGTCTATTCTAGCGACTTAACTTTTATCACCAAGAAGACATGAAGCGTGGTATGTATAGTGGATTTCATGTTTTTACTATGAAATTTTTATATTTTTACCCTTTTTTTATCCAATTTGATTAAACTTATAGGTTTTAGAGACAAGTTTCTTTATTCCATAAGGTTAATTGAAAAATAAAAATAAAAATAACTCATTTGAAATAGTGGAGGAAACTAAAAGATTGCTGATTGAATGCTTTGGTCTTGAAATGTTGGGTAATACCCCAGAGCCATTTGATAAAGATAAGTCATTTGAAATGATGCCATTATAACTAGGGGTGGCCACGAACCAAATGGTTCGTGAGCTACTTGGATTCGATTCGGAAAAAAGTTCGTTCAACTCGGTTCGAAAAATTAAACGAGTCGAATTCGAGCTTGATATCGAGCTCGAATTATTAAACGAACCAAACTCGAGCTTTAACACATTCGGATCGAGCTTGTGGAGCCTTATTCGAGCTTACTCAAATAAGTGATAAATAATAATATTTTAATAAATTTTATTTGTTTTTCTTTCATGTCTTTTAAGTTGTATTAACTTTAGTTGCATTTTGTTTGTATGTTCTTTATTTTCTTTTGAGTTGTATTAACTTCAATCTTTATTTTTAATAAACGAGTAGGGGCCTGCCAAATCCCTTACCCTATCTTTGTTTTTTTTTTTTTTTTAAATATCAGTCAATTTATGGTACATAAAACGAGCCTACTAGAGCCGAGCTTCGAACCTTTTTTTTTTCTCGAGCCAAATTCGAACACAAATAAAAAGCTTGAATCGAGCTTGAGCCGAGCTTCGAGCCCTATTAATATCTTTCGAGCTCGAGCCGAGCCTGACAATATTCGGCTCGATTCGATTCGTGGCCATCAAGTACATATCAAAACAATTTCTCTTAATGCTCTAGACCACCTACCCGACAGCTAAAATTATTATTTTTTTGACAGAAATTCTATAAATGCTTTATTTTGTCTATTTAGGAATTAATCCAATATTTTTGTAAAGTAGCCACCATAATTATAAGATGTACTGTATCAAAAAGCCAATTATAATTTGTAAATATACATAAATCATCTTCATATCAATAAAAATAATTTTACGAGAAATTATTCTTAAACTTTTATTTCAATAATAAATATTTTATTATTTGAGTCCTTTCAGGGCCATTAAAGGATTACCCTATCCTTAACTTCAGAGTTCAGATCTTGTGTGATTAATCAAGGTCTGCACATCTATGCTTATAAAAAAAATATTTGATTAAAAAACCAAAAATAACCCAAAAATTGTAAAATTTACCCTCTTAATATCTTTATTGAAAAATAACTCATTTTATACCAAAAAAAAAAAAAAAATTTCTTTGTCATTTTATGTATTTACAGATTATTTTTCCTAGAAAACTTTTTATTTTTTATTTTTTATTTATCAAAAGAAGGTTATACATTAATGGAAGGTTAGATTTTCAAAATTCAAAATTTAAAGTGTCTTTTAATAAAATCCTTCAATAATCCAATCTTTATAAGATATAAAAGCATTACTTCAATGAGACCATGGCTGTATTAGAACCAAACACTCTTGCAATGTCTTACTCTTCTCCTCCATCCATTAATGTCTCTAATCAAAGCTCCTCCTCAAACTCAACACAACCAGTTACGCATAATACGAAATTTAGTCCCATATTATTTGTATTTGTTATGATCTCGTGGGAATTAGTTTTGTCCTTTATTTGTATATTATATCTTTCAAGTGTGAGTTGAAAGTCTCACATTGATTAGAAGCACAGAGGATGATGAATTAATAAGTATGAACAATATCTAATTTGTACGAGGCTTTGTGGGTAGAGGCTATCAGCACCTGGATCGTCTGACCTCCTAGGCATTAGTGGCGTGATACAAACTTGCAAAAAAGGGGGTCCGACGACGGTGTGTTGGCTACCTCTCCGATGATTAAGTCAACAAAAGGGTGGAGAAGAGAATGGAGGGAGTTAGCACAGTTTGAGTTGCATACATTTCCCTTGGGGAGAAGTCTTTGTTTTATACTCGAATTTCTCCTTAATTTTAGGAAAGATAATCTTGTGATTTTGGTGATAAGATCTCTCTTTCCTTATCAAGGACTAGTTCTTCCTTATTAAGGATTAATGTTTTTAAGGGGTATGAGATTTGGACACTAGAATGCGGCAGATTAAATATCCTGCGGAGATTTCTCTATAATATGGTATCATAATACCCTTTCCATATGTGGTAGGATGGTAGACTAAGAACTTCAGGGATCTAGGCGGGTTCTGATTCTGGTCGGTTGGTTATCGATGTGGTTTTAATATAATTGGGTATCTTGGGCACTTCATGAAATGAGGCCCCGAGGCGGTGGGCCTGCTTATGACGATAGATTACATTGAGTAGTGGGTTTGGGCCTGAAGACCATGATACTCACAATGCCTCCCTTTTTCTTCGATTGGAGGATTATGCTCTTCTAGTTGGGGAAAATTACTGTGTTTCGGGACCCTAATTGTGGAGAATTGTAGATTATTGATGCACATATGTTCCAATGCTTCTGTTACATGTGATGTCCCGATGGTGCATTCAATGCGCTTTCTGAAGTTCCACCTCTATATATGGGGATGAACCTCCGAAGTTTATGAAGTTGCCAATGGATTTCTCTTCTGTTACACAAAGCTTTTTTTCCCCTATTGTGATTTCTTCCCCCTCCCGCGTCTATAGGCCGGTGAAGGTGGAGAAGTTATGGAGGGAGGCTTTTAGAAGTCCTCTCTGACTAGCGGCTAATGGATGTGTGTGTTTGAAGACAATGTACGTGGCGACCTATCGGGTGTCTTAGATGGGAAGCCTAATTGTACTGATCCCATTTAGACTCTTACAGCATTTGATATGCGTAGATCGGCTAAAGGTCGTGGCCAGGAGCGGTTAATACTCTTGCTCTTCTTTTAGAGTTCTATGCTAGGGCTAGGTGCCCCCCTGTGTGGCGCCCTTTGGAGTTGTTGCGGTCAAAGTGAATGGCTGAGAGAAGGAGAGCCTTCAAGCAAAGCGTTTCAGACTCTTCTTTTTCTTCAACCTTTTTTTTTTGTCAATCAGTCTGGTATGGTTGCCTGGACATATTTGTAATGGGTCTATCATAGTTGTTTGGGCTTTTTTGTTTTGTGTAACCCGCGTGCCTATTGTGCATTTTAATAGATTTGGTTTATAGCATACTTGTGCAAGACTTTCTATCTTTCATTCTTTTGTGTATGCCGGCTAGGGTTGCTTGTTGTATTCGCCGCAATTTAATGGGGCACGAATTCGTCTTGAAGAGATAAAATCATGGTGCCTAGCATCCCGGCCAGACTGAGGCCGCAAGCTTTAGACTTAATTTGTTGATAGATCGAGTAGGGTGCTTTGATGTCCTGGAAGAAGAAATGTGTTGCGAATATCAAGTGTGGGAAAAGAGGAGCACGTCTTCTGATATTGTGGTTGGCCTGTCGGTGCATTTAATGCGCCTGTTCACGCCTTGCCTCATATAGGGATAGGGGTGCAGGCATTATTTTCTTTGTTGTTATTTAGAACCTTTTCGCCTAAGACTTTTTGCCCAAGAATCTTTCGCGTCTGTAACCCTCCTGAAGATTTTGGTGAAGGAGCCACTGAAGATTTCAGACCATTTTCAATCTCCTGGTGGGTTTTTACTTTTGATTTCGTTTGTAAGGATTGTTTGAATGTGCGCTTTTTAGTCGCTGATAAGGTTTCGACGACGGAACCGTATGCGGTGTTTTGGGACATACTCATTCCTGGGTGCGTCCTAATAGTTTTCGGGAATCTCTTCAGTCTAGGGTGTTAGTCTTGCTTATCGTTTTACCAAGAGATCCTCGAGTCGATTCCCATTCTTTGTTTACCTGTAGAATGATGAGAGGTCAAGATGAGACTTCCATTAGTCAGGTTGGGCATAGGAAGGGATCCAACCAAGAGTCGCCTACTGCGAGTAGCCTTGTGTCTTCTATGTCCATTGGAGGAGCAAGGGTCATATCGAGTCCACTAACGACGTTAGTTTAGAATTGTCGAGACTGACGGCTCGCTCTCGCGTAAGGACGGGCGGATAATGTCGTCTTCTTCCTCGGGAAGCCGATTTACTTATTTGGACTTCACTTCCCGGTTTCGTCGTTGGTGAAGCAATTCTTACATGTCGCCCGGGCTTCTCCCGCGCTTATTCATCTGAATGTTTTTCGGATTTTAATGGGCTGTAGCATGCTTAACTTTCTCTACTAGTTGGATGTTCATTGACGAGAGATATGTTTTGTCTATCACGTTGTTTGGGGACTAGGGGCCGGTATGCATCTCGACCCGTAGTCCAGACTCTGATTTTAACGTCTGACTCTCCGAGACGGAGGAAGGGGTTGTCTTGGTTAGGGGCGTGGTACGGGCGCCGAACAAAGGGCTTCCTTTTGATGTTAATCAATCTCTCACGTTCCCAGGTTGGTCTTAGTGCGGCTGGTTTGCAAATCGTATTCTGGCCCGATGAAGTTTGTGCGACACATCCCCGCACTGCGCTATCAGTGGCGTAGGTGGGCGGGTTAGTTAAGCGGGCCAGAGAAGGTTGGCACAGAGAACATCGGCGACTGTGGGAATGGGCGAGTGCAATCATGAGCTTCTCTTGATGGCAAGGAACTTGCGAGAGTTGGCCGCCTGCGCCTTTCCTTACATTGTCCTCATCGTTCCCCGCTCGTTGCCCGCAGAGCTCATTGAGGGAGAGCACTTTGTTCTCGCTAACCTTTATAAGTCCAACTCGAGTAGCTCTTCTAGGGCAGTTGTTAATAAGGAAGACCAAGCAGAGGTTGCCATAGGGGCCTTAGTGAGGTGTCTGAATCACCCAGCCCCAGTCAGCGACACCTTGACTACCAAAGAAGGAGCGAGATAGGAAGAGGGCCTGACAAACTAAAGAAGCTGGCTCCAGGTTGGAAGGCTTCGTGGATTGGACGGGCATACTTGCCAGTAAGTCTATCGAGGAAGAGGAGATGTCTATGCTTGCCGTTGGGTTTGATGCACTGATGTAAAAGCGAGTTGCGGACTCAGAGGATGAATCCACCCCCCATATTTGATGGGAAGCGTCCAAGGCTGTCTTCGCTAGATAAAGAGGCCTAGAAAGACTAGGTGATAATTCCAGTGGACTCCCTCGACCGAGCCACCAATTATCAACTAGTTTTGGAAGGTGCCCTTAGTGGGGTCGGTGCGTGCGGGGAGGGATCCCGATTGAAGTCACTTCTAATGTTAGCCCGAAATTGGGGAGGGTCCCCCTCAAGGTGGCTAGCTGGCTCCTCTGCCCCGCCCGAACTGCGAATCTGTATCTAAGCGAGGAGAAGGCTACTTGACCAGGTGTTGTTGAGCATGTATGTTCATCCTTATGAGAGGATCCACTCCCCAGCAGACATGGTTGCCCTTGATCTAGAGGGTGCTCGGGAGATCATTGACCATTGGAGTCCTTTTAACTAGGTGGAGCCTCCGGTTGCGCATATGTGCGACCTCCCATCCTAGTACTTTAAGTACTAGTGGCGGGCTTCACGCGAGGAAGCTGATGTCCACCTTGTTCCCTATCATATGAATAGGGAGGCTTTCAGGTTAATTGTAGAGGCCGGGATGTTTATTTGCAGCCATGATTTTCTGATCCATTGAGCTTCGTCGTGCTTCTTTGCCCAGGTACTATTTTTGTTTAGGAATTTCGTTCTAACTTCTCCTTTCTGAGGCTATGGCGGCCATCAGAGATATGGCAGTCGGCATAGAAATTTCGGTTTGACTAGATGTAGGAGACTAAGTGACTTTATGCCTAATCATCCATGTCCAAGCATTAGGCCTTTGTGTGCCGGCTAAAGCGGAATCTAAGTCGAAGCAATGCAGGCTGAAAGCTTGGCCGGTCACGGAAAGATTGAACGGGAGGAGAAAGGGACAAGGCCATCGAAGGCTGGGTGGCTCGTCATTGATGGCCGTAGCAACGGTGAGGCTAAAGTAATGTGGATGGCTGACTAGGGTCCGAGATGCCTTGGCGGCTGAGAAGGAAGACGGGTCAGAGTTGGAGGTTGAGGTTGCTCGTTGACAGTTGAGCGAACATCGTTCTTCACGGGCTTCGAGCTTATCCCCAGAGATGAGTGTCTACTCTTCATTCGACGGGTAGGACGGGAAGCCATGGTAGAAGACTACCCGGAAAGCCTTTGGCGATTTTCACTTATAGTACGGATATTTGTGGCCACATTAGACATGGCATCCGTGGTGACCGGCTAAGGATTTCGAATGCCATGCCTGACTCTGCTGACCCACTTCTTCTAGATTTTTTTGCGAATCTAGGGTGGCCCCTGACCCCAATTGCCATCGAAGCCAAGGCTGTGGAGGTACATATGGTTGAAACGGTGAAGGATCCAGTGGAGGGCGTCATCGTAGAGGAGCATGGCTGACTTTTTCCCCTATATTAGTTTTGGTTAGTTTAGGAGATTTTTTGTAAGGGGCGTCGTTTTGCCACTAGAATACATCTTATTCCTTGTAATCCTTGGCGCTTTTAAGCTTTAATGGATACGGAGGTGCAGTGATTATGGAGTCATGCTTGATAAAAATCTACATGCATTTCTGACCATGTAGCCGGGCTCCCTTTTTCTTTTATTTTGAAAATGACAGCAGGCCAACAACCATGGTTGGGCTTTCTCTAGGTGCCAGTAGGGCAACAACCATGTCTGGATTTTTTTATGTGCCAGTAGGACATTAACCATTTCTGGACTTTTTTATGTGCCAGTAGGACATCAACCATGTCTGGACTTTTTGTATGTTCCGGTGAGGACGTAAACCGTAATACGGACTTTTTGTATTGCTTAGGACATCAACCATGTCTACGGACTTTTTGTAATACTTGATGGGACATCAACCATGTCTAGACTTTTTTTATGGAAACAATTATAGGTTTTCAAAGGAAATGTCTAAAAGATAATCTTTATTGATAATAGCATCCTCAAAGAAAACATTACTGATAATACTTTTTAAGGTGCATAGCGTTCCACATCCTAGGCACTGTAGTTTCGTTTGGCACATAACGCATAACCGTATCCGCTCCGGCTATCATGTATGGCCCTTCCAGTTGGGCTGAAACTTCTGTCTAACTGGGTTGGTTGCTGTTTAAAGACCGCTAAGACCCAATTATTCGGGTAGAAATGTACCCAGCTTTACCCGTCGGTTGTGCAAGTTT